>VUQH01003126.1:39944-59978 GCA_015106775.1 Etroplus canarensis
CTCCACACACATCCCCCCCCCACCCCGTCTTTGGCATTCTGTATGGATCCCTGTTGAACTCCTTTTGTTTTTTGCCTCATTCTTTCACCGCACTAAAGGTTGGAGCGTTGTTTTTTAACCTTGACAGAACTTTCAGCTCATCGGTACAGTAATGCGCACCCCCACCGTGATAATTGGCTTCCGCTTATAACTCATCATTGGTAGTTGCTACTTGCTAATGTACTGTGTGCCCTCAGTATCCCCAGAAACCCACTTTAAAAGACCGTCTTTATTGCTAATATGAATCCCTTCCAAATTCTTTACTGTCTTCCTATACTTGCATAAACTCAGTCATCCACATTCTGATATCTTATCGCTAATTGAGCTCAACAGAAGACATCACTGCTGTAAGGACTGCTGTTCCACTGATTTCCTTTCTGCTAGAGTATGGATATGTACCAGACCAGGAGGAAGAGGCTCAGTTGCTGACAGTCGCTGTTTCAAGTAATGAGACAAGTGATAAGTCAGCCAGCGACCTTGTCTTATTCCCTTTTGCTTTCTCTCTCCCATTTCAATATGAGATTTATACAGTATGCACACCTAACTGAGCCTGGTGGAGCGCAGTTATGTCTTTATCTTCCACTCTAGTGAAACAGGCTTTAACAGCCAAAATTAAAATAATAGTAATAATAATAATAACAGCTGGCCTGAAGTGCTGAAACAATTAGACGATTAATAAATTAGTCAATCGTGAGAACACTAATTAAAAAAAACGAATATAAATTAAATTAAATTTGTTCATTTAGGTAAACTAAAGCAGACAAAAAGTAATTAGCAGAGAGAAGAAGGAAAAAAAAACCCAGATGGGTTTATTTATTACCTAAATATACATATTTTAAAAAGTTATGTTCTGAAGAGAACTATAAATTCTTTTTATGAATTAGCCCTGCAAAAGCTGAAGGAAGAAGATTCTTTGAACTCATGTTGTTATATTTGAAGGCCACCTCTCAATGTACGCAAGAGTCTTGATGGCATAGAGTCAACAAGGTGCTGGAAACATTCCTTGGAGATTTTGGTCCGTACTGACATGATCACATCGTTCAGTTCCTGCACATTTGTCAGCTAGACATTCATAATGCAAATCTCCCATTCCAGCACATCCCAGAGGTGCTCTGTTCAACTGAGATCTGGTGACTGTGGAGGCCATTTGAGTACAGTGAACTCATTGTCATGTTCGAGAAACCAGTTTGACATGATTTGAGCTTCGTGGGATCTAATGTTATCCTATCAGAAGATGGCATGCTGCAGTCACAGAGCGATAGATGTGGTCAAGAGCAATACTGCGGTAGGCTGTGGTGTTTAAACAATGCTCAGCTGGTACTCAGGGCCCCAAAGTGTGCCAATAAAATGACCCCCACACCACTGCACCACCATCAGCAGCCTTATGACGGATCTATGCTTTCATGTGGTTTATGCCACATGTCACCTTCACTGTAGAAATCGAGACACATCAAACAAGGCAACATTTTTCCAGTCTTTTAATGCTCAATTTTTGTGAGCCTGTGCAAGCTGTAGACTCAGTTTTCTTTACCTACTCAACAGGAGTGACACCCAGTGTGGTCTTCTGCTACTGTAGCCCATCTGCTTCAATGTTGCCCTTTCAGAGATGTTCTTCTGCACACCTCTGTTCTAAAGAGTGGATAATGGAGTTACTGTTTTCTTCCTATCAGCTCAAAGCAGTCTGGCCGTTCTCCTCAGACCTCTGAGATCAACAAGGTATTTTGGCCCAGAGAAGTGCCGCTCAGTGGATATTTTTTCTTTTCTGGACCATTGTTGGTAAAACCTAGAGATGGGCGTGTGGAAAAATCCCAGCAGATCAGCAGTTTGTGAAATACTCAGACCAGCCAGTCTGGCACCATAGGCCATGCCACGTTCCAAATCACTTAAATCATCTTTCTTCCCCACTCTGATGCTTGATTTAAACTCCAGCTGCTCGTCTTGACTACGTCTGCATGCCTAAATGCAATGAGTTGCTGCCGTGTGATTGGCTGAGTAGATATTTGCGTTAAAGAGCAGTTGAACAGGTATATTCGGTGAAGTGGCAAGTAAGTGTACTGTAAATATGCAGAACTGACAAAATGCAGGTGGAACCACAAAATGGAAAAGGGCAAATCAGAAGGATGGGAAGGAAACAAGTAAGGTCTAACAAAATAACCTAAGCTAATAAAACAGGAAATGCCAAAACAGACACAAACAGCACAGGGACGAATGGAGACATAAGGAAACAGAAAATACACAGAGGAAGGGTCGAAGGTAAGCATTAAGACACTTGAGGGAATAAAAGAGAAACCAAACCTACAACAAATCTCAAACAATTACATCTCATCAACAAGAGATAAGTAAAAAGATATTAGAGCAAACAGTTTTATTAGATGTCCTTTTCACGGTGAAAATACACCACAGCAATGACCTCTTATCACCACAGATGGGGACAAAATCAATAAAAGAATAAACTTGCACAGTACCATTTTAGCCAACAAACCCCTGATGAGGACATCTAAATGTGATGGAAACTTCCACACAAAAAAGAAGTAGCTTAGCTTTTTCTTTTTTTTTATCTGATTGTCATTTTAACAGCCTCAAGTGGCTTTGCAAGTTTGCCAGACTTACCTCACGTCTCATCGAGCCCGTGCTCAGGTATTGAGCCGCTTGATTCGGTGCTCACTGACAGCACGCAAGTTGATTTCCGGTTCCTTGAGGAATGAAAATGAAATTATTGCTGTGCTTTGATTGACACAACCTATAGTGTGCACGCTTCCTGTTTCTTTGACGCTTCATAATGGCCACAAGAGATTTTTTTTTTTATTTGTTTTTAACTTTTATTACTTTAGTTTATTGGTTTCACTTTTACATTTTTGTTTATTGAATTTGAAAAGATATTTTATTGTATTTTAGTTTGCCCGTTGCTCTATTTCTTCCCTTTACTTAAAGGTGAATTATTATGCTTTTCCTTGTTTTCTGTCTATACTGTATATACAGTTATAGTGGTGGATGTTCATATATCACATGGCCAAAGCTTCAAAACATTGATTTCAGTGTATTTACAAGTCATTCCTGTGATAAAAAAAACTCAGGCTTTAGACTTTTTTAAATTCCTGAATTTGTATGTCAGTGAGAGAGAATATCCCTAATTTGGTCATCTCTGGCTCACAGCTCAGCAAGCACAGAAGCCCCGCCCACCTGCTGTTTCAAAGCTACCATATGTGAGGGGAATCTTGTTTCATGCAGAGGATGAACTGAAGACCAGGGGTTAAAGGGGAATTTGAGAGAAATAACTTTACTAATTTGTATTGTTGGTTCTAATTAAGGATGTCACAATACCAGAAATGTAGTCGTCAGTATCAATACCAGCAGAATTGCATATTTAATATTTTAATAAAAAGAAAAGAAAAATAATCACATATACTTAACTTCTTTATCAAAAGCTCTGACTATTGCAACAGCAGTAGAGAACACCATACAGTGCTATCATTTATGTACAAGTACTGCAGCAGGTTTGGAGTGATTTTTATATGGCTTTTTAAAGTTCATCTTTACTAGTTCAACGTTTTTGAAAGGAACGCCAAAGTATGTTGTTACTATAAGGTATAACATTAGTTGCATTACATTAGCACAAACATTCATATGTTGTTAGCAATTCCAAACATTGTAGCCTGTAGAACATAAATGACTTTGCAACAACAATGCCAGCTGTCTCAAACTAAATGGTAGTTTTGTCAGTGTGTAGCTTTCACTGTGCCACTTGTAGTTTTTCCTGTGTTTGTGGGCACTCTTTTTCTTCTTAAGCACATCAGACAAGAAGACTTGTGGTGATATGCTGCCCCTGCCACTTCCAGAGGAACTGCAGTCTCCATACATGTAAATGAACTCTACTCTAACTGAGCACTCAAAGCACTTTTTACTACAAGCCTCATTCACTCACACAGTACTTTATTCTACATCTTTAAGTGTATTTTAACTATTACACATACATTCAGACTCCAATAGATGCATCAGGAGCAATTTGGGGTCTTGCCCAAGGACACTTCAGTACATAAACTGGAAAGGGGAGGGATTGAACGGCCAACCTTCCTTTTGTAAGATGACCTGCTCTACCTCCTGAGCCATAGCCACCCCTAACATGTACACTGCATATAGTACTAGTTGTACTGAAAAAAACAAAACAAAACAAGAATCCAAGTACCGTTGCATTTTCAGAGTTCTGGCACTGAAAGGTATTGTAAGTATAGGTTCTGGCGATATCCTTAGTGCTAGTAGAGCTTTCTTTGTGTTCACACTGACCTGTGCTGCTGCTGCTGCTGCTGCTGCTGTGAGGTTTACTGCTCTTTGTTGATTTAGCCAGCTGAATTCAACAAGATATAACCTGAAGTTTCATGAGCCATTACGTCTGCTTTCCAACCTCTGAACAGTAGAGTTGAAGGTAGAATGTGGCAAGTGAAACCACATATCTTCTGCAGCTTAAATTAGACTACTACTTATCTAACCTGGCAATGGCCGTGGACACCACAGGACTCACAGTGTAAACTGTACGACAAACTAACCATTTTAGCCTGCACTACACTGCACTAAACTGCCGATTATTGGCATACAACACAAATTTGGAACAATACCAGATCTGTTTGTTTTTCAAGAAATTTCTCTCCCTGAAATCACCAGATAACATAGCATCACATCACATCATGTGCACATCCCATGTCATAGGAAATACAGCAACTTTATGTTTAATTAGCACAACTGTTGTGTGCCAAACTGCACGGAAAAAGCGGTTTGGCTGTACATTCATACAGTACTTTATTCACATTTGAATCTACCTCACATCCATGGCCAATTTAGAATCACCAGTTAATTTCACATGCACGTCTATGGACTGTAGGAGGAAGCTCCCCACAGGCACAGGGAGAACATGCAAACTCTGCACAGAAAGGTCCCATCTGGGGCTCAAACCAGGAACCTTCTTGCTGTTGGGCAACAGTGCTAACCACTGCAGCACAGATACATGCTGAGAAAAAAGCAAAACAATCAAAGAAACAAGCAAGTGACTGGGATGAGAGGGAAAGCATGATTTAATTACTCACTACCTGAAGGTGGCAGAATGGTTTTCTGGATCATTCCTGCCCACTTGAACCCCTGAACAATGCAATGTTCCTTTTACATCAAAAGTCAGATGCAAGGTAAAGCCATTCAGCCGTCATTAGCAATACCTGGAGTACATCTCAATGTTTATTTTTTGGTTTTTGGAGTTTTTTTCGTGAACACCACAGCAGGTGATCTTTTAGCCTTTTTTAACAAGTCACAAACACACAACAGTGATCATTCAGACAACATGTTCTTAATGTTGTTGTCATGTGCTCATGCAATCTTGGACCATGAAGTTGGGATTGGTGCGGTCGCTCCAATTTTCTAAGTGGGAATCCTGAATTAAGGGGGAGTTCCCACTAAAAATGTGGGCTTTCCGATTTCCCACTGTAAGTGGAGCATAAGTGTAAGGCACTGGATTGTAAATCATGCAAAACTGCCCTTGTAAGAGTCCAAAAATAAAAATATGGAGCTTGAATTGAGCATAATTGGTCCCCTTTGACTAACAGCATGATGAGGAAATGTCAGATTAATACTTATGCTTTGTAGCTGGAGATGATACAAACAAGTGTAGTGATGCAGTTTGCTTGATCACAGTAGCTCCTTTACCTGCGGTTGGAAATCCATAGGGGGAAGGGATTGAATAGATTTTGACCACGGCCTTTGTGCTCAGCTCCTCTGAGATTGTGTGAATACAGTGTTTTCCTCAGCAGAGTGTGCAAACACAGTAGACCAAGGCTGTTTTTGTGAAAGGAGACATCTCATTTGTTCCAGTGCTTCACATTCTCTGTAGAGAACCTGGTTGGAACAGCAGTCGGGAGTCAGGCAGGCCAGAGGCCAACAGAGGAGTGAGAAAACTCACATATGTTCATGAAAGTTCAGGCCTCTGTTTGGCACACTGTATTCACATCGCTCCAAGCTGTGAGAGGTTGATGCTACTGTACACCACCTAGTACTATAAACAACTGTGCAGAAGCAATGTACACTATAGTAGAAGATCATAAGGTCATCTGAAAGCAGAGTCACAGGGTTATGGTCCACCTCCGGATAGTTCATGCAGACAAGATCTAGGTTTGAATTTGAGAATTACTTAATGCAAATTACGACAGATTGAACCAGAAAAGCTCACTGCAAGTGGCGCAGTCAGCTGATTTATTTTTAATTATTGCAAAAAAGAATCTGAATGTTCACCTCGGGCAAAAATGTTTGATAATAAAGAGATGCTATTCTAATTATCTGCGGAAATACATCTATTCAGCATAATAATGAAAAAAAATCTGATGGTCACAAACATCGATGTGCTAGATATTTTAACTTCCATTAGCTCACGAAAAATGAGAAACACTTAAAAAACCTGCCAATGTCAATATATTTTTTAAAAAGAGATCTGCACCAAAAACAAATCGCTTGTTTTGTGCCATTTGCCACACTTTTTTTTTTCTTAAATCTGTAACATTCAGCTTTCGCAGAATGTGCCTTTACTGAGGTAGGCAAACAAAGAACTAGTCCAAAAATCTGCACGTTAATCTCCAAGTTAAAGATATGTGTGTAAAATATGAAATAGTTTATACACTTTAAACAGTTGCAGTATTGACGTACTAAGTCATACTTTTAAACAATTCATGCAGTTTGACCTCTCGGCATTTCGGTTTAGTAGCTGTAAGGATTTTGTCTGTAGCAAAATAAAGGCTTCTCCATAAAGAACCAACTGCATGCATCAGATTAACCTGGAGGCCTAATTACTTTGCTTTTGTCTCCTTGAAACTAGCATCGAAGTGGATGGGAAGAAAACTACTGATCATAATCTCTGGCTGAAAGTCATATAAAAGGATGTTATGCTGCCCTGTAAAAAACTAAGTACACCCTTACTGTAGCCACGTGCTGCTAATCAAATGCACTTCATTAACTTATCTTCAGCAAGTGTGACCATTTCTATAAAGGCAGAAGTTTTGGCTGTTTGCTGGTTTGAAGCTTTCAGGTGCATAATAATACAACACTGTGGACGTCCCAGCAAATTCACTGTCAGACTGTGCAATGCTCAGAGAAACTGTAAAAACCCCAAGAGCTATATCTCAGACTCTACATGCCTTGAGCCACGACTCCCACGTATGTGAAAGTGATTGCAAATCAATGTAAATTTTGTTCGTAATGAATCCCAAATGTGTCGTATGTACTTGATGATTGAATTCATTGAGTGCCATAATGATTTACAATACTTCTTATACAACTTGCACTGTGGGGGAAGTTGGGCTGCCAGTTTTGAAATCTCCAAAACTTTCACAAAAGGTAACAATTATGTAAACCTTTTCACAGAACGGTATCATAGATTATTACATTGTAATTGCTTTGTCATAAATGCATCCTAATCATTCAGAGTCACATTGGGCTGTTTTGGTAAAAAATTTCACTCAGCAATGTGTCATGAATGCTCATGAAGCAGTCATGAGACAAGCGCGACACCAACCTTGTGAAAGCCCTAAATACTGCATAACATGTCATGTGAATTCAAAGCATTTTCCTTTTTTTCATGAAGAATTCATCACATTTGTATCTTTATTGTAACTGCTTGCAGTTCACAAGAAGTCCCAACTGCATGATAACCATTTCTTGTCTGTTATTTAAAAACTGCGCTCTAGAGGTCACTGGGCAATTAATCATAATGAATTTGATGTCACATTAATTCATATCAAATTCATGTACGTAAGACTGGGGCTCAAGTTAGCATGTTAGATATTATAGTTCTTGACAGTACAGAAAACAACTGAAAAAGAATGGACTTCTGGAACAATTTCCCATGGGCAGACATACCGGTGTTCATACCAGCTGTCAGCATGGTGGTAGAGGGGTAATGATTTAGGCTTGTTTCGTAGCCACAAAACAAGGGCATTTAAGGAGTCAACCACAAACTCCACTTACCCAAGAGTCAAATGTGGAGCCCTCTGTCTGACAGCTAAAGCTTGGTAAAAAAATTGGATCAGCAATGATCCCTAGCTTGCCAGCAAATCTACAACAGAACAAAACAAAACAAACAACTCAGGGTGTTAATATGACCCGGTCCAGACCTCAGCCTGATTGAAATGCTGTGGTGGAAAAAGCTATGTACACACAAAGGCCCACACACCTCAATGAAGCAACATTGTAAAAAAGAGTTGGCCAAAATTCCTCCACAACAGTGTGAGAGCCTGATAAAGCCATATAGAAAATGAAAACTTTAAGTGATTACTGCTAAAGGTGGTTGTACAAGCTGTGCTGAATCATTGGGTGTGCTTAGTTTTTCACAGGACTGTATAGAGTCCTGTAAAGATTTTGTTTTGCACATGACTGTAATTGGATCTTTGATAACAGATAGTTTGACTCCAGTAATCATCCGGCTTTTAAAATGAGTCAATTTTAAATCATTTCATTAGGAGAATGCTATGCCACTGTAGAGCAAAAGAGCAGGTGTAACTAACTCAATCACCTAAATAATACACTACTCGCGACCTCTAATGTTACCTCTATTAATGGACAATCTATGAAAAGTGGAGTTGCCTTCAGGAGTAAGAATTAGTCTTGCCGTCGCTGAATTTAAGAAGGTGGTCAAATGCAAATGTGAGACTGTGGGATGCGTGAAGGTGTGCTCTGTTGTCTGTCTGGTGTGGTGCGATGATGGATAGTGCTGCCAGCAGACTGGGGTTTCACTAATACTGGAGCCTCTGGGAGGGCTGCATTAATGGATATGTGTGTGTGTGTACCCGCGTGCTCGAGTCAAATGTGTGCATTTTCTGTAATGTAGTCTGTGTGGCTTCATTTGGGCGAATCGTCACTGTTTAATGCCATCTAATCTACCACAAACAGCCAATTGGTCTGATAAAAGTACAGTTTAGAACAATTTAAATTTCAAATTAACTTTAAGTTAGAGCAACAATATCTCGGTGGGGGTTTGATAGTAAGCAAATGAAAACAATTCAGTGAGTGTTTAACACTCATTACATGTTTCCTGTGTTGATTCTGTACGAAGGAGACTGTAAAATGTTTTCATACTAATAAAATAGTTTTAATTTGATTTAACATGATCATTGTGTCTTAGGGACATTCTTGGAATAACTACATACTTGCAGTTTGAAGCCTACCTATAAAAAATAAGAGTATTTAAAAATTGTACCGGGCAATCTTGGAACTCATTGGTTATCAGCCTCTGGGGGCGATGGGCCTTAGTTTGGAGGTTCTGGGGCAGCCAGAAGATATCTCTTTCATTTTTTAGACTCCTAATACATTTTTAAAACTCAAAATTACTGTCAGTGTGCTTCCCTTCTACTTTCCACACAGCACTGTTTACCTAGATGTGACAGAATGTGCACACATGATAGGTCGACTCTACTCAGACTACAAAAGAGCTGCAAAAAAAAGGAAGAAAGAAAGAAAAATACTTCTGGTTTCAAATATTTTATCCCTCACCTGCAGGTATATGCGTGTAAAGTTTATGTCGTGCTTTAATAACAGAAATGCCAACAGGCCCTACAGAATATTTAGTAATTTCACGTTTCAAGAATCAGGAATGGTAAATTAATGTATATGTGTGTTAAAACCTCTGCTGAAAGCTGAATACCCTATCCAGTCAATAACAAACAACAAACAAACAAACAAAAAAGTCACACTAATATTTTCAGATCACCTTTAGCTTTGGCGGTGCCATGGATTTGCCGTGGCATCATTTCGATGAGCTTATGTGATGTTATTTCCATCCAAAGATGCATCAGTTTTTCTCCAGGATCACGTATTCATGATGGGAAAGTAAAGTCTTCTCCAGCACATCTCAAAGATTCTCAGTGGGGTTAAGGTGGTGGCCAATCCATGTGTGGAAAAAAAAAAAACATTAATGGAAAAAGCTGGTCATTCAGTATACTGGGCTTTTTGGGTACATAATGATGCTGAACCTAGACCTGACCGTCTGAAATAATCCCCGATCATGAGACCGTCCCCTCTAGGCATGATGAGTACATCATTTCATCCCCCTCTGTTTACCCTCATGCACCCATCATTCTAGAGCAAGGATTTTGCTTGTAGGAAGGCTCTTGCTTTCCTGTTTAACAAAGCCATTCCATCTTCTGCTGTTGATTTTTTTTTTACAATTTGATTTCATCGAACATTTAAGTGAGCTCTGATCATGATCATTCAATATTTTATTCAATATTCCTTGTCTCTGTAATGTAGGGGTTTGTGCATTTGCCTTGTAAAATTCTCTGGTTCAAGTCCAGGTGGGGTCACAAGCCCCTCCCGCTATGGAAGAGGTGCATCAGGGAGGACATCTAAAGCTACGTTCCCATGGCAGGCAAAAGTTTTTTGGGATCAAATTCAGGCCACTTCCATATGTGGTCCTGAATCGGATACATATCCCATGTTTATCGAAGGGCCTCAATTTCATCTGACTTTTCTGTCATTGAAGTGAGACAGACTTCGCAATTCTGCACTGGAGGAGGCGAGGGGCGGCAAGATCAAATGTCAACAATGCACAAAACAAGCAAGGTGGACAGCATTGATGGAGCTAGTCACCGGAGAGAAAGTGAAATTTTACTCACACTAACATGCGTAGCATCCACATTTACTAACGTAAACACAGCGTGCTGCGTATGACTTCACGCTTTCTTCACCCTGTTCACCCTGGAGTCTGATGGCGGTTGCATCTAAATTATAATGTGAGCGACCACGCAAAAATATTGGATCTCAGCAAAACACTGGAGTTGCCTGCAGTGGGAATGTCTAAATGACCTATGCAGAATCATCTGCTGTGGTGGACCCTTGAGGAAATAGATGTGTCCCTTCTGAAATACAATAGCGTATTATCCACAACAGTGGGATCCAATGAGATATGTCCTCCAACATAGTTGTTTAAGAAATGAGAAGCTACTCACCTTTAACCTTTAGGGTTAAATAACTCACTGCCAGGATGAAAGATAATCACTGTAGTAATTATTCAGTGGAAAGCTGTTACCTATTAACATTGGTAAATCCAGGTGGTTAGTAAAGAAAGAAAGAAAGAAAGAAAGAAAGGATTTTGTTTTGCAGTGAGTCTGACCAGTTTTGTTCCCCCATTGGGTAAGCAAACTTAACCATTTACAAATCAACATGACATGAAATTGGTAGCGATTCACTGGCGAGTAACCTCTGGAGCACAATTTTTGTGAAACGGATGAAAAATGATTACGATGCGTTTACAACTTTTAGCAGTGGTTATAATAAAGACATAAAATGTGACAAATTGTTTAGTTAACAGAAAGAAAATGTTACAAATTCACATGATGGCACAATGTATTTATGACCTTCACAAAGTGACCTCACAAGTGCTTCATGAACATTCAGGAGAAAATTTTGCTGAACCTGCCTGAAGTGGTTACGAGAGATTAAGATGCATTTATGACATTTTCAAAACAATTACGACACTCTATTGCACTGTTGCAACATATTGCAAAACTTTTACAAAATCATAAACCCTTTGTGAATTTTTTTGAAATTTGAAAATTGGCACCCCAGCTTCCACAACAATGTGAGTTGAGGAACTCAATCACAAAGTACTCAAGCCATGCTTGGAATTCCCTGAACTGAATTTGTATCTATTTGTAATCACTTTCTCGTACATGGAATCGGAGTTTTATGGGAATGGGAATCTGCTTGACAATTTTTATGGAAATATTGCTCCCCATTCAGACGCATCTTGTGTAAACTTGAAAGTTTGGTCGAGGCAGATGGCTACCCAGCAATGAGCCTGGTTCTACTGGAGGTCTCTTCTTGTTAAAAGGGAGTTCTTCCTTCCCACAGTCACCAAGCGCTTGCTCATAGGTCATCTGATTGTTGGGGTTTTCTCTCTAGTACTGTACGGTCTTTACCTTAGAGTGTAAAGCGCCTTGAGGCAACTTTTGATGTAAATTGGTGCTACATAAATAAACTTGAAACATTCAATTCAATTCAGTTCTATTTATTTCAGTTGCTCAGTTAGTACTTGCAGTTGTGGATGAAAGCAGCAGCACACACATCTCTCTTATTTTCTTTCCTGTGAAGTTCTGTCATACTCATAAAACTTTAACTTTACTGACTGAAAATTGCTTAACATTTTAAGTATGCAGCGTCCCAGCTCTAGATGGTCGATCTGGGCAGCAGCTACATTAAGAGGTGTTGCATTATGGCTTTGCAGAGCGTAAACAGCAATATATATCTGCGTGTGTGTGCGTTTGTGTGATTGAAAACCTCGGCAGCGCACCTGCTCGGCTTGGACAGGCAGTGTCTCTGGACCTCATATCCCATTCAGGCGAGCTCCTGTGCAAAACAGGAGCATATGGTCTAAAAAAAAAAAAAAAGACTTCCTCCTTCCTTTGTGCCACTGTTTTACAGAAGGCCTGTATAGCCTCAGCGCTCCCAGGAAAGCTGTTCCTTATTCTTCTTACCCACAGCACTTTGCCCCTGCCTGTCTCAGCCGCCTCATCCGTGATGGCTTTGGCACTGTTCATCATCTGACATATGAATATAGAGACACCCTGGGAGGCAAAGTGAGCTGGATGAACCATCTTCACTCAGCTAAAATAACTGTATGACTTGAATATATAATTATATCAAACAGGGTTGTCTTTTTTTCTCCTTTTTGTGGGATTATTCTTAAAATAAGCACTGAGCAAATATATGGTGGCTGAATTGCAAAACGTAATAATCCCATTCAGAAAAAAAATCCTTTCTCACCATAACAGTTCGGTAGACGTGCGTGTTTAAGACAAATCAGCGGATGGATTTTAGGATCGTTGCACTCCAATGTGCTATTCACTATTGATGTGTTTTCTCATCGATGCAGAGATTTGGGCTGAGGGAGCGCCTCCACTCTGGAGGAACACCTGTTTCAGCCTGCCTCCAGATGGTTAGCAAATCTAAAGGCATTTTATATGATGTCACACTAATCTGAATATAGCACGGCGTGCACATCAAAACCTATGCCTTAGGTCGAGATGGCGGCGTCCATATGCCATCATACATGAAGCGTGTTTACAATAATGCTGCTTTATAGGAATATTTGACCTGTGGTGCCTACGTGACGAAGAAAACACAAGATTTTTCATAATGTTCTTAAACATTTTATACAGCACTTGGATTTATGCGTCTTTATTTATATTTAGTTGCAGGTATCAGACAAATGTTCTATTGCAACCATTTTTCCTGAGTGTTTTTTAGACCTTTATGGAGGCTTCTGCTATTCTAAGATCAAAAAAGTTGAATTTAAAAGCCATTCATGACGCCAAACGTTGTCCATGCTTTTTTATGTTGTCCCTTTGTTTTATTTCTGAAAGATCCCCTTGTGTCTTATGTGTTTCTTTACTGTCTGTGTGTATTTTGTGTGTGTTTTTAGCCTTTTCCTGTTTTATTTTGTAAATCACTTTCTTTTTGCATTTGTGCATGTTTTACTTCCTGCCTTTGTTCTCTTCGCTCCCTTTTGATTGTCTGCTTTTCTTGTTCCTTGTTACACCATCTCTCACTTGGTTTCATTTATTCTTTGTTCTTTCTCTCTGTGATTGTCGGTTTGCCAAGTTACCTTCTGTCAGTGTTTTTTTCCCTGTGTCTCCTGGAAATTTCCATGACTTCTCTTTCTTGATTCTTCATACTGGTGTTTTTTTCTCTCTCTCTCTCTGCTGGATTCTGACTGGACTTATTCTTCTAACTGCAGTGCCTTTTTGTTTTTCACTTCCTGTAACTTTATCAAAACCCCCTTTTCCCCCTACCTTCTTGTTTTCTGACTGTTGTGTGCATTGAGGGCCACTTTAGAACTATATAGACTTTGTGTGGGCCACAAAAACAGCAAAGCCCTAAAAGGTGGAGGATGGTGATGTTTTGTTTGCTTAAACAGGAAGCTGTACTGCACCAGAACACTCGTGGGCTACTTCAATAACCTTGCTAGTATCAAATTGGACCACTTTTTGCCTTTAGAACTGCCTTCATTTTTTGTGGCATAGATTCAGCAAGGCGCTGGACACATTCCTCAGATAATTTGGTCCATATTGACATGACAGCATCACGCAGTTGCTTCATATTCGTCGGCTGGACATCTGTGATGCCAGTCTCCTGTTCCAGCACGACCCAAAGCTGCTCTACTGGATTGAGATCGGGTAACCCTAGAGGCCATTTGATTTTAGTGGACTTCTTGTCACGTTCAAGAAACCAGTTTGAGATGATTTGAGCTTTGTGACGTGGCATGTTATCCCAGTGGAGGTAACCATCAGAAGATGGCTGTGGTCATAAGGGATGGACATAGTCAGCAATAATGCTCAACTGGCACTAAGGGGCTCAGAGTATGCCATTAGAATATCCCACTCACAATTAAATTGCCAAGACTACCATCAACCAGAGCTAAGGCAGGATGGATCCATGCGTTCAGTTCTGACCCTACCATCTGAATGTTGCAGAAGAAACTGAGTCTCATCAGACCAGGCACCATTTTTCCAACCTTCCGTTGTCCAGTTTTTTTTGAGCCTGTGCAAACTGTGGATTCATTTTCCTGTCCACACAGGAGTAGCACCCAGCTTGGTCATCCGCCGGTGTAGGCCATCTGCTTCAAGGTTCAGGGGGTTGTGCATTCAGAGATGCACTTCTGCATACCTTGAATGTAATGAGTGGCTATTTAAGTTACTGCTGCCTTCCTATTAGCTCAAAGCAACTTGACAGTTTTTCTCTAATCTATGATAATCAACAAGGCATTTTTCCTAGAGAACCCCTAGAGATGGTTGTGTGGGGAAATCAGTTTTTAAAATACTCGGAGCAGCCCATTTGACATAGCATAGAATAAAGCACTGTGTAAATGGATCAGTTAGACTTGTAGTAAAAAGCGGTTTTAGGTGTTCAGTTAGAGTAGAAAAGCATTAAAAAGTACCTGTCCATTTACCTTTTACCATATTCCTGAAGACTGCTTAAAGAAGAGAGTTAAGGCTGTGTTGAAGAATAAAGTTAATCACACCAAACATTGACTTTCAAGCTCTTTAGATCTACGCGTCCTCTTTTTCCCGTTATGTATCGCGTTTCTATTAAAGTTTGCATGTTTCAGTAAATTGTTGTTTCCCATTTCCTCTGCAAAATATAAGGAAATGAGGGATGGCTCGTGACTTTTGCACAGGACTGCATACCATCGGGATGCTGCTCCACTGTTCCCTGAGTGTAATGCAGTTACACTTTGGGAGACTGTCAAATAGCATGCAGTTGTGATGGAAATGCTGAATATTTTTAAAACACAGGAACAAACGTGGAGATTTTCTGGGACTATCATTACTCTGTATTCAAAGACACACAATTGTGATACACAATACAGAAAACGAGCAGCTTCTTCCCAGATACGCACAGATAATTAAAGACAGCTGACAGAGATCATTGTCCTGAATTTACTTTCTTTTCAACTTCAAACCCTCACCCAACCAGTCAACAAGGCAACGTTAAAGAAAGCACATAAACATGCGTGCTTACATATAGGCAGAAGCTTTGATCACTGCACCTCCTTCAACATCAACCGACTCGCGTGCCATCCTCTGTGTGATATGATCCTAAGAAGCCGAATGCCCTGGCTTCATAGGTTCACATGTATATTTAACATCCTCTCTGGTGCATTAGGGAGCAGTAAAGCTGATGTTCTTGTCAGTTCTCAAATGTCACATGTGTTCGCAGTTAAAGATTTTTGTGCATTAGTGTGGGAATAGTTACATGGTATATTCACGTGGGTGTGTGAGAGCATGTTTATCAATATTTAACTATGTATAATATATTCCAAAAGGATATTTTTGATCATTTTCTGTCTTCTTCTACATGTTTAGTTGAGTTTACATGAATATGTGTGTGTGTGTGTGTGTGTGTGTGTGTAGCCTAAGCCCTTGTGATCCATCCTCCTCTGCACCGGGGTTAAAGCCGCACATTCAGGGCACAGGGGCTGCAGGAGGGAAAGCGCGGGTGGGCGGCTCATTAGATAGCACTCCCCGCGGAGTGTGAAGGAGAAAAACACCCATTAGCAAAACAAACGACGTGCCCATCGCTCACACAAACACACAGATTGTTTACCAAGAGCCAGGCGGACAAGCCCGATGGCAACCCGCATCTGCTGGAGGCTTCCCGTCGGTGCACTTCCGGGGTCATGCATGAGGGTAACGGAGGAAGAGGGTTTTCCGGGATGTATACAGAGCTTTATGGACTTCCATGGTGTGTTTACTGTAAGAGAAAAGGAAAAAAAAAAACATTTTCACTTGGGCAAAAAGGGAAAAGAGGAGCAATACTCAACGAGGTCTTAAATTTATGTAATATTGTAGAAAAGTGTAAATTATGCAGCAAAACATTAATTATTCATTAGTGTACAGCGCTATACAACAACTGAAGCATTTTTAGCTTACTGCACTCAAACAGCAGGATGCCGCTGTTTATCAGTGCCACTCAAAGCATTCAAATGATTATTTGGTAAATAAAATTTGAAAAAGATCAGTATCATAGAACATTTTCTGTGGTCAAAGTTTGGTTTTGGTTTAAAGAAAGAAAAGATACAAGTTTGCAGTCTGTTGATACGACCACAGTAGGCTTTGATGTCACCTAGCCCTGCCTCCTAAAATACACTTTAACTGTACTCTAAATGACGTTTTGAGGGAAACCTATTTTCACCCCAGAACATAGATACCATCACAGAAATACTATCGCAAACGTGTTTGACATTATTATTATGCCTCCACCGCAGACGCATTATGATTGCGGGTTGTCCGCCCGTCCGTTACGAATCTTGTTACCACTATTGGAGCTGATTTATTTGCTGGATCTTTTCCAAGCGTTGTGTGGTTAATACCTAAGGTGTGTACACAATTTGATAACATTTGTGAGATTGTGAGGTCGAGGGTCAAAGCCACACAAAGTCATTAATTGTGTTCTTGTTACCGTTGTAGGACAAGGCAGCTGAATCCTAGCCAAATTTTACATCCTTACCGAGGCTTGCAAAAGCATTCACCCCCTCTTGGCATTTTTCCTATTGTTTTGCATTAAGACTTGTAATTAAAATAGATTTTTATTTCAGGGAGGATTTTATCTATTATCTATCTAATTGGTGAAGCAAAATAAAATAAAAAATATTTCAAGTATATTTAATATAAAATCCATGACTTGCTGGACAGGCGTAGGAGCACGTTCAGCAGCTCATTCCACCACGATGCACCACGGAACGCCACAGGAAGTCATTCCTACCTTTGGCCAATAAACTTTGCTATATAGCGTACTCCGACAAATCAAGGTGACATATTTGATCTTCTAATCTGCCTGACATACTTTAATCATCATTTCATCATATCATCATATTCTCTTTCACTAACCACAGTCCCATCCACTCATTTATATATCGCATCCATGTGTATCTTACTGTGTAGGTAAGATATGGGAATAATAACTGTGTAATAACTGTGTAATAACCATGCAATCTCGTTGCAATCTCTGATATATGACCACAGTCACTCCTCCTGTAACTATTATCACTGTACTGACACCCCCTCTCAATAACTGGACTTTTACCTACTGCCAGGCTGTAGTACAAACACTGAACATAGAGCTTGTTAACATTTTATCTTTGTAACTGCACTTTGATCACTGATATTTATGTTTATTCATGTTTACTGAACGGGTGCCTGTAATGCAAGTAATGTCCTCCCTGGGATTGATAAAGCATTCTGATTTTGATTCTGATTAATTGAAAAACTGAAAAGTGGTGCATGCATACAATATATATTCACCCCATTTGCTATGAAGTCCCTAAATAAGATCTGGTGCTACCAATCACCATCAGAAGTCACATAAGTAGTTAAATAAGGTCCATCTGTGTGCAATCTAAGTGTCACATGATACAAGTATATATATATATATATATATATATATATATATATATATATACACAAACCTGTTCTGAAAGGCCCAGAGTCTACAACACCTATAATCTAGAGGCACCAAAAAGCAAGACACACCATGAAGCTCTTCAAACAGCTCAAGGACAAAGTTGTGGAGAAGTACAAATCAGAGTTGAGTTATTAAAAAAATCTGAAACTTTAAAAATCCCACAGACCAGCATTAAATACATCATCACAAAATGGAAAGAATATGGCACCACAATAAACCTGCCCAGAGAGGGCCAACCACCAAACTCATTTAATCAGAGAGGCAACAAAAAGACCAAAGGTAACCCTGAAGGAGCTGTAAAGCTACACAGTGGAGACTGCTGTATCTGTCCATGGGACCACTATAAGCTGTAAACTCCACACAGCTGGGCTTTATGGAAGCATGGCCAGGAAAAAAAATAGAAAGCATGTTTAGAGTTCACCAAAAGATACATGGGAGACTCTCCAAACATGTGGAAGAAGGTCCATACTTTTCCAAGTCTCTGTATAACATGTTTGAATCTAAGACAGACATCATCTTACCATTGCAGTAAGCCAAACAGGTTATATCAAACATGAACCTGCCTAAAGGTACACTACCACACAGTTTTGGGACCCCATCTTTTAAAAGTGTAATGATTTCAAATCTAGTATTAGAGCTTGTAAAATGCTGTCATAGTGCATGTTCCACTGGTCCTTACACAATTCCATCAAAGGCAGGACACAGATCAGTAAAACTCCAAGAGTGTTTAATGGACAACTGACAATTACAGTCAGGAATGTGCACTTGTAGCAGTGAGTGCAACACTGGGTTCACCAGAGAGTTTGTGGCAGGTTCTTGGTACAGCAACCAGGGTTTACAGTCCAAACGGTTCTTATGCCAACACAAAGGTAATCCATAATGAGAGTGGGTCATGCAGGCTTGGCACAAGGATCTGAACAGGTGCTTCAGGAAACTAGCCAGGAAAAGCAGCAGAGTCGCAGGTAAGTTTTCAGCAGGCATGGTACAAGAAAAGATGTTTGATATGAAGGTGACCTCAGAATGCAGCTAACAATGAGGTGACAAGTGAGGAGAGCCAGGGGCACCTGGAGGACAGAGACCATGAATTGCTACTCCTCCCACAGAATTTGTCTGCTTTTAGTGAAACTTACAGTGACCACCTCATTGTCACGTTTTGATACATGAAGGCATTCAGACAGTTTGAGAGCCCAAACTGCAGAAGGCACACCAAGAAGACAAACAGAGTCTTCATTCAGAGCTGATACATTCATAGAAACAGAGCAGGAAACACATGAAGCTGACGCACATGCCATAAGAGAGACTACACAACAACTAACTGAACAGAGACAGGGGTATAAGTACACTTAGACTAATGAGAAACAGGAGGGAGAGAAGCACAGGTGACAATCATCAAGGAATCAAGGTGACAACAGGAACTGAAGCTAAATACAAACTAAGCACAGGACCTGACAGATACCAAAATAACAGAGGAAATATATAAAGACTATGCACAGAGTAACTCAAAAACACACATGAAAACACAGAGGAGGCAGGGAAACAACATAACTGCTTAGAACAGAACTCTAAGAGCCTAGAACCCAATGAAAAGACACAACATAAAAACTACAGAGAGATACAAAAACAGAATAACAGCTGAACATGAGTCCCAAACATGCAGGTACAAAGGAAGAGAAGCCAATATAGAGGAAATATATCTATTTATAGTCCCTGTCAGTACTCTCGCTGCAACATTTTGGATCAACTGAAGGCTTTTTAGGGAGCTTTTAGAACAGCCAGATAGCTTGAATGAATTACAGTAATCAAGTAATAAATGCATGAACTAGTTTTTCAGCATCACTCTGAGACAGGATGTTTCTAATTTTGGTGATACTGTGGAGGTGATAAAAGGCAGTCCTACACATTTGTTTAATGTGAGCATTAAAGGATATATCCTAGTCAAAAATGACTCCAAAATTCCTCACAGTGTCACTGGAGGCCAAAGTAATGCTGTCCAGAGTAAGTATCTGGTTAGAA
>VUQH01003127.1:0-14596 GCA_015106775.1 Etroplus canarensis
TCCCTCTCTTCACATCTCTTCTAGAAGCCCCTAGTGTTGAAGGTGTGGAGGGGAGAGAGTCATCCCAGGCCTTTACCATGAAGACCTGTGTGCTGTTATCACTCTTGCTGGTGTCGGGGTGTGTGTACATCAATGGTGCACCAGTGGAGCAGGGTGGCATAGAGCCAGGTTCCTGCGAAGATGCATCGACGAAGGCTGCTGCTGAACAGGCTCTTACCAAGATCAACCAGGACCGGCACGAGGGCTACATTTTCAGCCTGCACCGCCTGTCCAACGCCCACATAAAGAGACATGTAAGCCAAGCTTGAGCATGCAGAATCAGTACTGTAGAGTAGAGGTGGAATTCCTTTACCAGTCTCAATCTGTTTGACTGATGGTTTACTTTTATTTTAGGGTTCAATCCAAAAACTGAAGTGGTTTGACTGAGACAGAAAAGCAACAATTAGTGTTCCATTATATAGCAGGAGTAAAAGAAAATATTTCCAGTGGGTTTTTTGCATTAACATATTGCAATTTTTTACAATCTAGCTAAGAAGTAGAACGTAATTTCAACAAGTACACATACCTGGTGAGTTTAAGCTTAAATAACCAAAGCGCTTTAAAACCATGATGGGGCTAAAGCCTCTATTGAAACGACTGCCCACTTTTATTCAGTGACCAAACAAAAAAAAATGTAATTGTAGCAAATAAGAAATGTTTGTATGAAGCTTCCAAAACCTCTTCACTGCAGATCTGGTACAAGTTGGCCTGTTGCAAAACTGCAGATGGATTTTGTTAACACTACCTGCTTGGAAAGGCTCTAAATCAGGATTCGATCTGCTGGACTGCTCTGTGGTTAAATACAAATTATTCTTAGCTGCGAAAGATCAGGAGATATCATGGATCATTGGAAGGGTAACCAGTAGCCCCTGATCATAAATTCCATTAGTTTGATTGATTGATAAACTGGATCCGTGTGTGTGTGTGTGTGTGTGTGTCTGTTACAGGGAGAGAACGGTGTGGTCTTCTACCTGACTCTGGATGTTGTGGAGACCAACTGCAGTGTTCTCAGCAAGAAGGACTGGAAGAGCTGTGAGGCTCGTCCCACGCACGATGTACCGGTTAGCGCACATGCTCATTAACAAGTTTACTAAAATTCCGTATTCATGCATGCAAAATGTAAGTCTTTTCTATTCTACTCAAAGCTTTCTTACTCACAGTTGCTGTTTCAACACAGTGAACATATTACCTTCATGTTCCTCAAAGACCTTTGGCGTCATACTGTCAATATTGTCAAGGTCGACAGTGATAAAGTTCTAAAATTTCATAAAAGAGAAAAGACAAAACAAGCAAGAAGTCTTATTGTATATGTGCTTGCAGCCTACATGAGCAGAACAGTAAAATAATGTATTTCCTTTTGCAGGTATACGGACAGTGCAAAGCTGCTATCTACATCAGCAGGGTGCACAGAGTGGTGCGTCTCTACAAATACAACTGTGTTGTCAGACCAGGTATAATAGCAAAGACATTAAGTTTCATTTTCAACATATCCACAACGACATCAACTTCTACACTTACGACAGTATATGTCAAAAATATACATACAAATACAACTGCTAAGATGCTTTTTGGTGAAATTAAAGGTTTTGCGAAGGGGAGAACAATCATGAGATATGTACGCATTTAAAGCCACTTTTTGTTCTGCTCAGTTCCTGCAGTGAGGGTGAATAGGCTATGTCCTGACTGTCCAACTTTGATTGGCCATGACAACAAACAAGTTCAGAAGACTGTGACCCAGTCTCTGGAGAAGTTCAACAAAGAGAAGGGGCTGGCCAATCGATTTGCTCTGCTCAAGATCTCCCGTGCTACTGCTGGGGTAAGCTCACCACATGTTCAAAAGGAACATCAAGATATCATGTGATATATTGTATCCTCGCCTCTTATAGCACATGTATATCCTTAACATGCAACATCCGGGCTACTTGCAAAATTTACAAATTTACACCATATATAAATGATTTATAAACTATATATATATATATATACAATATGAATATATACACTATGAAACTGGTCAAGGAGTCACAGGGAGGAGTTATAGAGTTTGATGGCCACAGGTACTAATGAGTTCTAGCGGCGTTCTCTGATGCTGAATTAGTCCGCTGCGCAACTTGCTCCTGTGTCTGTCCAACCCATCATGGAGAGGGTGTGAAGGATTGTCCAGTATTGTCCTTAACTTGGACAGCATCCTCCTTTCTGACATCACTGTCAGAGTTCAGCTCCCCACCCACAATGTTATTGGCCTTGCAGATCAGTCTGTTGACTCTGTAGGCATCCGCTACTCTCAGTCTGCTGCCCCAGCACACGACAACAAAGAGGATGGCACTGGCTACCACAAACTCCTAAAACATCTGAAAACAAGTTTAGACCCTTTTAAGGGGTGCTTAAGCACCCCTGAATCTCAACTTAGCACGCTTACAAATAACAATAGTAATGTAATAATAATTATGCATTTTATTTTCATTTTCTGATTTCCTCTTCTAATGTTATATTACTGCACACTGGCGAACCAGTTTTGAGCTCTACTGAGTTGCATGAACAGCACTGTTATGATGGACTTCATGACAGCATTTTTCAGGACATGGTCTGAATGTGATGACTGCCTTTACACTGAAGCAACAGGCTACAGATCTATTCTTCACTCAGGGGTAACCTACCTCGTGTCCTGTCTTGAGTCTTCCCAGATCTCCTTTGCTACAAAATTGATCTTTAACATCCTTTGGAAAATTGTGGTCATCCTGATTGAGTTTTTGTCTCAGATTTTATACACTAACTAAAGGGTCTGCCCTATAACAGGTTTATTATATTGAAATCAGTGATTATTCATTGTGATTTACTCTTACTTGCTGCAATGGACTATCTAACTTATTAGGTTGCTCTTGAAAGTAACATTGAAGTATGTACCTAACTGAAGAGGTGAAAAGCATTTAACACAAGCAGAATATTATTATTATTATTATTATTATTATTATATGTTATTACATGTCATTAAATATTCTTATTTTTAAAATGTATTAATTGAAGTGCATGCAAGACATTCTGAATTGGGGTTTAGCCCCTCCTAAAGGTCTGATCCTAGAATTGCACCTTCATCTTCTCTTATCTAATTAAACGTGACACAGCCTATTAAGTATGATTTAGTGTAAATAATTCAAAATCTTTTACAGCCCTCTCCTCTACACTGTTCTATTTATGATTCTTTAGTACTTTAATGTTGCATTTCATTACAATAACACCATGTTTTTACTGCATTTATGAAATTATGGTACTACAGTGACCAAAAGCATTTAATTCGTATTTACTGTCAGCAAGTAAGAGTAATTGTGAACTGGAGGATGGAAATATATATTAAAAGAGACGGTGTTAAAGTAGTTATAAAACTATGCAGGCTGCTTTAATTACTACCTGTTTTTGTGCAAATGAATGACATTGATGTTTGATAAAAACAATTTGCAGCCCAGTTGTTTTATTTAGGGAAATTTTAATTTGATTGTGACCAGCAGCAGATCAAGCATTAATGGTGAAAGCAAACAAATCTCAAATGCGCTGTTAAAATTCAATATTTTCATCTATGATTTTTATTTGTTTATTTATTTATTTATTTTGGATTTGGAATCTAATAGGACAGGGGGTTTCAAACTTTTTCTGGCATGCTCAACCTCACATACCACAATTTTTATCTTTATTTTTATCATTAACAGCAAGTTACAGGAACCTAAAGGCCAGTGTAACAGTGTCAATAAACTCCTGTTCATTTATCTTTCCTAAACAAACAAACAGTTAATTGCTTCAACTTTCATTTCGTAATTTTCTTGGCTGTCTGCCCCCACCTGCAGTGGCTCCATGTCCCACTAGTGGGGACCACCCCCACAGTTTGAGAACCACTGGTATAGAGGGACTAAAGATGAGCCATTTCTGATGCCTACTCATAAGGTTCAGCAAAATTAAGAGGACAATTTTCATATTTATCTAGTTTTTTGTCAAGGTCACAGGGAGCCACATGGGCAAAAAAGCCACAAGTGGCTCCAGAGCTGCAGATTCAAGACCCCTGATCTGAACCCTCACGGCCCTCCCCTTCTGTTTCCACCTTGCTGACTGACCTGCCAGCTACTGCCTAACTCCTCACCAAAGACTTTCATTATAGCTATTACTTAATTTAAAGTTTTTTTTCTTTCCCTCTGTGTGTTTGTATATCCAGATGGCCATGGGTATGTATTACATTGTGGAATACACCATCCAGGAGACCACCTGCCCCAACAGTGCAGAAGCACTGACAGCTGACAAGTGCCCCCTCATGGAGTGCGAGTTTGCGGTGAGTCAGGGGAAACAGTTATTTCACAATGCTTTTTCACATTTTATTTTAATCAAAAGGATAATTTTTGACTAGACAAGATTCAGTGTGTTTTCTTAAATGAGAAGTAGTAATCTCACAGGTTCATTAGAGTCCACTACTGCTTCTCAAATCAGGAGAATTGTTTTCAACACTGTGATCAAAGCTCTCGCATATTCTGGGTTCATATTATTAGCTAGTTTACTTTACTTTGAGGTGCAATTTAAATATTAAAATGTAAAAAAAAAAAAGAAGCCAGAGGCATAGCCATCTCTCTGCTCTTTCCTTTTTTACCTTTTTTCCTTCTTTTTCTTTCCTCAGCACAAGGGCTTCTGTAAGGCGAACTTCTTCACATCTCACACTGGTGATGACAACTTTGACGTAGAGTGTGAGATCTATGAGCCTGAGGTAAGACTTACCAACATGATTTATGTATTATCTGAAAATCATACATGACAGATTCTGTGATTTGAATTCACTGAAAAAATTAACTAACACAAACTGCTGATACATGCTTATAGCATATGCATTCATTCATTAATTCATTTATCTTCTTTTGCTTTTCCAATTCTTAATTTGCATTTATCCTCACCACTGATTTCTTCTTTTCTTAGAATGCAACTCTCCCTCTGAATGCTGAGTTTAATTTGTTTTATCTGCAGCATCAAAAACTTTGCTTCTAGGCTTCTCAAGTCTCTAGCTACACCTTACTCCTAGTTGTTGCACCTTACTTCTCTGTTGCTGCTGTAGTTGCTCCCCTCATCAGCTCTGGCAACAAAAATATATTAGTGATGCACCAGCATAGGAATGTCACATATAGAAAAGTCTAAAGTACAGCACTCTTGACCTTACAGTGACTGGCTTATTCAGCAGCACATCTGACTAGGTTTTAAATGTAACAAATATTAATTTCTGTTCATTTCTCAAGTTTTAAATCATAACAAAAAATCATTCTGTAGATTTGAGACTCAGTTATGATGAAGTGTCTTTTTCTTCTTCTCCTTCTTCTTCTTTTGGCTGCTCTCTTTAGAGGGCCCCACAGCAGATCATCTGTCTACATCTCACCCTATCCCTTGCATCTTCATCTATCACACTAACCCTCTACATGTCCTCCTTCAATACATCCATGCACCTTCTCTGTGGTATTCCTCTTTTCCTCCTGCCTGGTAGCTCCAACTTTAACATCCTTTGTCCATTATATCTGCTATCCCTCCTCTGCACATGTCCAAACCATCTCTGCCTTGCCTCTCTGACTTCGTCTCCAAATAGCTCAACTTGAGCTGTCCCTCTGATGGACTCATTTCTAATCCTGTCCATCCCAACAAAAATCTCAGCGGACAGTGACGCAAAATCACTCAGCTTTTATCAAGAGGACTGCGGCGCAATTTTCATCCGGAGTTAGGGTTAGATTTTTTTTAAATGTCATAGATTGGATTCAAATCAAAGACTGTATTAAATGATGGACAATGGACATAGCCACCTGGACATCACTCCTTGGTTTCTGTACCGTGCTTTCCAGCCTCAGTTTTTCAGCAGCTTTTTTGCTGCTGCCATGTTGTTTTATTTTTTTCTTTTTGTAGCCAAAAGTGACCTTATTTTGACCAGAGGGTGGCATGCTAAGTTCTCAGCCAGCACTACCAACCTTGTTAGCAAGCTGCATCTAAATTCTACATGAGTATAAAATGCAGGCAGAGATAGATGCTAATTAATGCTAAGTAACAGACTGAGAGAATACAGGAATT
Source organism: Etroplus canarensis (assembly GCA_015106775.1). Taxonomy (NCBI): domain Eukaryota; kingdom Metazoa; phylum Chordata; class Actinopteri; order Cichliformes; family Cichlidae; genus Etroplus; species Etroplus canarensis. The sequence continues at coordinate 6,112 of VUQH01003127.1, forward strand.
TTATTCACCAAAACTCAACCAAAAACTTATTAGACAGACTATTTATCAGATTATTTCATTAAAAGCACTCCAAAGGGTACTAATGCTACAAGTAAGGTCAGGATGGTCAGGTCAGTAGATTGACTTAGCAGAGATAAAGAGATAAAGCTTAGCAGACAGCAATCTGCTACAGTGGCACACTCAATCAAAGCATCTGAAGGGTGCCACTCGGATCAAATCTTCCAAATTTACAATTTACAGTTTACCATAAAGCAAATTTCACTAGTGCACATTTTGCATGCGTTTATTCACATGGCCACTAGAGATTACTGAACTATAATATATAATACCCTTTTTATCTCTTCTCCAGGCTGCTGAGAGAGAGAAGCAACTCCACCTGCTGGAGACTGACCACAGCCACAACGACACACGCTCACACAGCCACGACCACGACCAACCACATGCTGCCGGCCAGACACACTCACACGACCACGCGCATGACCACACCAAAAGTCACACTCATCATGACCAAACCCATAAGCACACTGATGACGCCGAACACCACCACACTCATGACCACGAAGCAGGCAGCAGCCACAGGCACGCTCATGACCACTCTCACGACCACGGGCACGGCCATGATCACGTGCACGCTCATCACGCCCAAGCACACAATCACAGCGGCGACTCACACAACCACCACCATGACTACAAGCATGCTGATGGTGTGCACACCCACGAGCATGACCACGAGCTTGCTCTGGACCACAAACACAAACACGGCCACCTGCATGACCACGAGCACCACCACCATCACCACGACCATCAACACGAGACCACACCCCATGACCAGCCAGAGGGAATGGTGAGGACACTGCCCGCCATAGGCCAGCCTGTGACTCTGCCTTCCTTCCCTGACGTCCCCGCTGCCGGTCCTGAGGTTGGAGTCACTCTCCCACTTAAGCCTGACCCCCAAATTCCAGGACAGACAGAACCCATCATTGAGGCCTTCCCAACCTCAATCTCAGCCCAGTGCCCAGCCCCAGAGGCAGGAGAAGAACTGGTGGAGAAACTCTTTGCTGAGGATCCCTTGTTCACACCAGCTGCATAAGGTGGCCAATGGAAGTGATCTTAATGCACACAAAGACTAAAGTGTAACAAAGAAAGGAATGCTATTTGTCATTTGATACGTTTGCATTAAAAACACTGACTGTCAATGTAGCACACCATACCTGCTTCCTTGAGTCATTCTTACTTTTTCTTGTCACTCTAATAAAAAGCCAGTGTGCGTAAAACAAACATATTAATATTAAACTTTTTTCATCTGTCTATCTACACATCTATACACATGGTCATTTGAAAATTAAAGTACACCCTGCTTCAATTCAGTTTCACATATGAGGACATAATAAAAAAATTCATCTGGTCTTTAACAGGTCTTAAAACTATTTAAATACAACATTACATGAACAACACATGAGATATTACATTCTGTATTCTGTCATTATTTATTAAACAAAAACTAAGGCAAAATGTAGAAATCATGTGTTTGTAGAAATCATGTGTTGAAAAATTAAGTACATCCCATGATTCAGTAGCTTATAGAACCAACTTTGGCTGCAACAGCTTGAAGTAATCATTTTCTGTATGACGTTAGCAGTCTCTCACATCATTTAGGAAGGGTCAGTTTGAAATTGTTCATTACTATTTAACCTTTCCCGAATCTGTGTAGAAAGAAGAGAAATCTTAGGCAACAAGTCCACAACAACATGAAGACTAAGAGGCAGAACTTGGCTTAAGTAGTCATCTACATACTGCAAGAACCCTTATTTATTTATTTTTTCATTTATTTGAATAGAAAGTTATTTCAATCCACATTATTTGTTCAAGTAGAAAAATACAATCCCTGTTATTTCTGAGAATATCAAACCTTTGAAATAGTATCATATTTCTTAATTAGAAGGCTTTATAGCAAGTAAAAAAAGCTACTAAATTAGACTCAGTGCCCCCAGAAGTGGAACAGGGGGTGGCACTGGCCGCTCCTGAAATACAATTGGCTCCGCTTTGAACCACTCCTGCAGCATAACTCAAATGTTCAGAGTGAGTAAATAACAGGCGCTGCAAAATAATGTTTGTCCTTCAATACTGAGTCAAACGCAATAATTGTTGCTTTGCACGTTAAGTTGTCACATTTGATAATAGTTGCCTGAATTTTTCATTTGCAATTATTGAAAGGGTATGAGTATAACAAATACTGTAAATGAGTGTACAGTATTTGGCTCTATTCATGGGAAAATGTTAGTGTAGCAGTTTATACATTCACCTTACAAGCGAAAGGTCCCTAGTTCGATTCCAGGTGGGGGCACAAACCCTTCTCTCCATGGAGGGTTGATTCTGGAAGGGTGTAAAACTTCTGCCAAATTACCAATGCAGATTAATCTGCTGTGGCCACCCCTTGGGGACAATACAAGGGAGCACCTGAAGGTACTTTTTTCATTTGAAAATATTAGGGTTTCAATAAATAGCATAAGAATAAAGAGTGGAAATGTGGTCTAAAGTTGCTGAGTAGTTTGCAAAGATATCTAAATTTTAGTCCTTGTTCTCGCCTTGGCCCCCAATTCTTTTTCAGCTTTCATTAGACCAAGCTGAAACCACTTCTGCTAATGAGCAGGCTCCAAACTTTTCACAGATGTTCTTTTTTATATCAAGACTGCATGAAATTTATTGAGGATTGCTTTTCGGTGGTGTAAGCGTCTCATTCAAAAAATCAAATGAGGTGTATTGTATTTGATGAGCCTGAGTAGACCTTTACATATTGCAGAAACCTGTTTGAATGAAATACTTTAAAAGTCAGCATTTTGTTCCAGACCAACATCATTCATTCAAGTAGAAAAGCAGAATATAAACTATTCAAATTTAAAAATGAGGTGTAGTTTATTGGATGAGCTTTGTGAGTTGATCTCCCCTGTTCCCCAGTGCACTATGACCCTTCAGTCTGTCTGGGCCAGCCATTGGCCTACAAAACAGCAGATAGCAGCTGTTTGCTCATCCTTCAGGGAAGAGGGGAAAGTCCAGCATCAGTCTCACATGTGTCTGTTGCAACCCTTTCTGTAAAAACTAGGATTACAGGTCTTGCAAAGGAAGATTTCCAGGCCAGTGCATGTGTCAGTCTAAATATTAAATTATCTACCAGCAAAGGCTTTGATAATCCAATTAGGGAGGACATTTGTTTGCTTTTTTTTTTTTTTTTTTTTTGGGGGGGCCTCTTTTTTTTTTTTTTTTTAAATTTCTTTCTTTTTTAATTCCACTTCACAAATTGGAAAGCATACCAGGGGTTAATACTTTTGCAAACCACTCTATACAGTGATCACATTAATCATATAGTAGCCCCAACCTAAATTATGGTCTATTGTTGTAAATTTTGCTCTAAATTTTTTGAAATAAATCAAAACTTAATGCTGACTTCAAATTACTGATAAGCTTACAGAGCTCAGACGTAATGTGAGCAGTAATGCCATTTTCTCTTAGACTTCTGTACAGTTACACACATTTTTGCAAGGTGTGTCCTTATTTGCTTCACTTTTCAGACTCAGATGCTATAGTTATACACAGTCTCTGCCTAAACCAACAGCAACTACAAATGAAAATGATAATGAAAGACAACCATCAGTAAGTGAAATATATCCAAAAACAGTCATGTTTGAATTTTGCAGCGCTCCCTCCTCCTTCTCCTGTGAATGTGAACTGTGTCAGTTACATCAGATTAATACAGTCATAACCTTTAACAATATGAGCTTCATTTCTTTTTTACGTAAACAGTTATTCCATGGCCAGATAAGCCTCCTAGGGCCCCACCCAAGGCAAAAATATTGTTCAGCTCATAGTGACCCTTACAATATATCACCTTTTATTTTTCCCAGGTAACAAGAGAACAAACTCCACAAACTGAAAGCTCAGTGGATCTCACAGCCGTTAATAGAGTCACATTTAGTGGATTCTTTCTTTGCCCAAGCTCCATATCTCCACCTGATCTCACCAAAGTTTGCCTGGTAGTTTTTCTGAAATCCTGCTGTTAGAGAGACAATCAAATAAGTCTGACAACAAAACTGCCTGGGAGCCTCAGCAGAGGTGTTGTACATGGACATTGCAGGAAATATTACTATGAAATATAGTTCAGTGTTGCAGAAACATGTATGTTTACATTTTGCAGCCCAGATTCAGGGTTAAACCACAGAAATTCATTATACCTCTGGACATTTAATTTAATCTAATATTATTATAAAACTAAATAGAAACAGGATTTTGCTGCCCAGAGTCTGACTCATCCAGAAACTGACACAGCAGGATCAGAATCACAACCAGAAGACTTTATTCATCCCAGGGGGAATTGCATTGTGTTACAGATGCTCAGTCATATATAGATACATATAAATCAGAAACATAAATAACTCCAAAGTTAAACACTATATACAATATGTACAAATTTGTCTATAGAAAGAAACTAGTCAAGGTGTCACAGCGAGGAATTTAGAGTGTGATGTCACAGGTAGGAATGACTTCCTGTGATGTTCTGTGGAGTATCGTGGTAGAATGTGTCTGCTGCTGAATGAGTTGAAACATCACATATAATAATTACATAAGTACTGTAAAACAAAATATATTTTTTGGTATATAAGGTAGTATTCATTTCAGCATTGTGATATGATCATAGTGACCTAATATATGGAAACATCAACCACTGTTAGTTTACTTCTATAGCGCTTTTCTACTCTAACTGAACTCTAAGAGCTGTTTACTACAAGCCCAATTCACCCATTCACACACTTATTCATAAAGCACTTTATTTTATGCTTGCAAGTGCTTTCACTACCAAGCACACACTCTCACACTCTGGAGGATGCAATTTGGGGTTCAGCCTCATGCCCAAGGACAGGCACATAGCCTGAAGGAGTCAGGGATTCTGATTAGAGTAAGACCTGCACTACACCCTGACCCACAGTCACCCCTGTGACAAGATTACTGTCACGGGCAGCATGCTTGTACAGCAGCTAACACTATTTCCTCACAGCAAGAAGGTTCCCGGTTCAAACCCAGCCTGGGGCTGTCAGGGTTTGATGTGGTGAGGACAGACTCACATGTAAAAGGCTAAGATGGTTTAATCTAGAGAAGTCAGGTTTAAACAGAACAATTCAGAATAGGCAAGGCAGAGATGGGCAAGGGGAACATTAACGGGAAGGGTCCAGAGTAAGAATGGGTTATCCTCAGGGTGCTCCAGGTGGGTGTCTTGGCAGGCTTACTTGGAGAAACAGCAGAGACACTTGTGGCAAAGACATAACTTGAGCAGAAGATGAACAAAATGAGGCCAGGATTATTACACTGGGCACAGCTAAACATTCAGGCAGAGTGTGGAGGGAACAGCTTGGCTTAAATATCCCACTGACGAGGAGAACAGGTGTGCAGCCACACTCCACACCAGACACGCCCACACACCTGACAACTCAGCAGATGGAGTTATTGACCCAGCCCAACCCAGATAGAGAGGGAGAGAAACAGAGTGAACATGGGGGCCATCACAGGGACCTTCAGTCTGCATGTTCTCCCTTTGCCCACAGGGTTTCCTCTGGCTTCCTCCCACAGTCCAAACACATGCTATGTTAGGTTAACTGATAATTCTGAATTGGCCGTGGATGAGAGGCAAATAAATGCACTGTATAAATCTATGGTTAAATGTAACAGACTGAGTGATGAGTAAAAGTAGAAAAGCAATATTTAACTGCCAGTCCAGCTACATTAACACATTAACGCCATTATATTACAATGCATTTTGCTCATAGGCAAAATATTAATATAACATGCATTACATTAGTTTCCACATTATTACCAGTAGCTGTTATGTAAATATGTACATTTCAGTTTAATGGTATACAGCAAAGAAAAAAATATTGTTATTGTTAGGTTATTGTTATTGTTAGGGTTACTGCTGTGGTTATTGCCATTTTATTTCTGTAGCATAAAGTGCTACTCATTTTGGTCATTTTTAATTGATAATGAAGCTGCACTGTTCTCCATTGGAAGATTAGCACTACCATGTCTGAAATTTCCTGTGTGACTCATTTTTTCAGTGCTGATTTTTTTTTTTTTTTCTGCAAATACTCATTTTATCAGTGCCAAGTGATGCATAACAGGCCCCTCCAGGACCAGGGCCCCTGTGTAATTGCCAGCTTTATGTTTAATACATACAGTCAGAACAGGTTAGGACCAAGTAACAGGATCATCCAGCTGCACCGTTAGAATGATGTATGAATATTCATATTTCTTACAATCCTTAAATGCATCATTCAGAGAAAATCTGATGCTTTCAAATAATTAATTCTGTGCTTCACTGGGCATTTTTCAAATGGCTTCCAATACTGGAGTAATTTTGTCATGGGTATAAAGCCATCCTTAGGTGGATTTGGGAATTCTGGGCCTCATTATTTATGCAGGGAGTCGGGTGTCCTGTGCGTAGCTACAATGCACATCTTAATGCAAAAAGCATCTAATTGAATTTGGAGCATGGGCGTGGTCAGTGTTCAGAATGCCATTTCCTTAGCTTTATTCATTACAGCATAACCACAGTCTCCATCATACAGTAACAGCCCTTACAGTGTTTACCTTATATGAAAAAAAACTTATGAAATAATGTAAATAAACTGACCACAGATAAAGAGCTTAAAAAATTAGTCTTAAGTCCAATTTAAAAACAGCCACAGATATGCAGAGATCGTGTTTCCTTATTATGTATGAAAAGACACACAGACGCACACACACAGACGCACAGACGCACACACACAGACATACAGACGCACACACACAGACGCACAGACGCACACACACAGACGTACAGACGCACACACAGCAGTGATTTAGAGAAGCAGACAGAAGAAGGGAATCGTTCTCTTTGGCATCTAATTCCCTTCTCAGGGTATTATACAGATTACTATATCTTTCATATGAACAAAAGCTCGTCTTTCAGGCTGAAGCTTTACTTTCCCAGTCAGCGTCCCCGCCTCTAATGTTATTTGCCAGCAAAACTTCTGAACCTGCCTTTACTGACAGGCTTTTTGGGTACTAAGCAGGAGGATGACTAATGACTGACATGACATTATTAAACTGGAAAATTTATTATCAGGAACATGTCACTGCAAATGGTTCCATTTAAAAACTGTGAAACTGGAAGCGCAAAGATGACTCTGGAATTTAGGAGGATTGGAAGGAGGGTCAGGAGAGCCCTCCAATAAGAAAGGAACAGGAAGTAAAACCTGGTAGACTGACATGTTATTTACTGGTTAATTTGCTTGTGCAGAAAAGACTTTTGCTTACAGTCACTGGGAGTCTGGACGTCTTCTTAGACCTCGCTCACCCCTGAGGAAATCAGAGACGCTTTTGGTGTTGCACACTGCTGTGTTGGACTAATCCGCCTTGTTGACAGTTAAATCTCTTTTAACCATAGCCAAGTGTCTGTCCCGCGTTTTGGTCCATCCTTCCCTACACCGTGACAAGCATGCATGTGATATTACTTAAGTAGAGAAGGGCAGGTGACTGCAGTTAGGAAACCACAGACTGTATATGGAAGATGTAAATTAGTTTTAGACTCATTGCATTTTAAAGCCTCTCCTTTTTCTGTTTGGTTTGTTGGTTGGTTCTGAGGCAGAAGTGACCTAATTAGATGGGATCGGTAGTAACACGGTGCTTTTCTGTTCTAAGCACTCAAAGTGTCTTCTTCAGAGAGAACTTTATTCTATGCCTTTAAGCACATTTAACCATCACTCACACATTCACACTCTGATGGATGCATTGGGGTTCAGTGTCTTACCCAAGCACATGTTGACATGTAGACAGGAGCAGCCAGGGATTAAACCACCAGCCTTCTGGTTAGAAGACAGCCTGCTTTGCCTTCTGAGCCACACTTTTCTGAGATGGGGGAGTTGTCAGCTAATGTTAGCGAGCAGGCACAATGCACAGATACACTGTATGGACAAATGTATTGGACCACAGCTTTGGATCACTGAATCCAGATGTTTGATTCAGTTGGATTTGAACCTGGACCCTCTTGCTGTGAGGCAACAGTGCTAACCATCATGCCTCCATGCTGTCTGCATATATAGATCAGTTCAGCTTTAACTGTTTGCCTCTATGAAGGCTGCAGTATGAGTCTTGCAAAATGATTGAAACACAGTGAAGTTGGCCTTGAGTAAAGCTTTTCTTGTCACATTAGGATCGACAGTTTGAAGCACAGTGCTTGAGCGACAGAGTCACAGTAATTGGTATAAGAAGTTGATGATGGCAGTGCATTAAAAGAACTTCAAGAAACAGATCTAGGAGATAACATTTCCTTTCATATGTTGCTACAAATTAGCTGACTTCATTCCAAACATGACTGAACTAGCAAGACAAAAGGGTTTGTGACACTTACAAGATTTCACTGTGAACTAAATACAAATGCTGTTTGTTGGCTTCCTGAAAA
>VUQH01003128.1:0-13209 GCA_015106775.1 Etroplus canarensis
AGCACAAGAGAGGTGAAGAAGAGAGTGCAGGCAGGGTGGAGTGGGTGGAGATGAGTGTCAGGGGTGCTTTGTGACAGAAGGATATCAGCAAGAGTGAAAGGGAAGGTTTACAAGACGGTAGTGAGACCTGCTATGATGTATGGTTTGGAGACGGTGGCACTGACAAAAAGACAGGAAGCAGAGCTGGAGGTGGCAGAACTGAAGATGTTGAGATTTTCCTTGGGAGTGAGCAGGATGGACAGGATTAGAAATGAGTACATCAGAGGGACAGCTCATGTTGGGAAGCTTGGAGATGAAGCCAGAGAGGCAGGGCTGAGATGGTTTGGACATGTTCAGAGGAGGGATAGTGGATATATTGGACAAAGGACGTTGAAGATGGAGCTGCCAGGCAGGAGGAGAAGAGGAAGACCACAGAGAAGATTGATGGATGTAGTGCAGGAGGACATGCAGAGGGTTGGTGTGAGGGAAGAGGATGCAAGGGATAGGATGAGATGGAGGCAGATGATCCGCTGTGGTGACCCCTAATGGGAGCAGCCAAAAGAAGAAGGAGGACACCTTTTACAGGCATCGATGATTATTTCTGATGGTGTATGACTTGGGTGGGTAATCACTCAAGTCAAAAGGTCATTTGTGGATTAATAGATGATTAAAAAACTAAGATACATGTATTTCATGTCGACAAATGAGCTTCCTATTCACGGATCAGAACGCTGACTATTTTCTTCTCAGTCTCTGATTATTTATATGTTCTTAGAAAAAAACTCAAATAGCGTACATGTAAAAATAATTGATGGATGATTGACCTTTGAACATGGACATTTGCTTTTGTGCCAATGTCTAGTTGATTATTTTAAGAAATCTAAAGAAATACCTTTAGAAGAAAATGATAATATTCCACTTACACAAAGCTGTTTACTACTGGTTACGTGTCGGTGGTTATTGAGGGGAAAATTGTGGCATGCTTTCTGCTCTGATGCCCTCTTAAAAGATTTATTATATAATAATGAAACATAAAGGTGGCTGGCGCAGTGTGCAGTACTCTGCAAAACCATTTTCAGTTGTGCTGGTTGTAAGAGGGGAAAGAAGCCTTTAGCTGCAGCCCGAGCACCCACTCTGCTTGCCTTCTGTCAGTGCAGCTCTCCCCTCCCCCTCTTGTACTGAGAGTGTGGTCCTTTTAGGTAAACAAGCATGGCTACTCCTATTTCTTGCATCTGTCCATCTGACTCTACCTTTTTTCTGTGTTTAGGTTTTTCTCTTCTTCCTTGTGTAAATCTTTTATAGCTGCTGTTCTACCAGCACAGTCTCAGCGGATACTCAAATGGCATCTGAAGCCCTTTAAAATTCAGCCTAGTCCTTTGCCCCCTCCTCTGTCCTCGAAGCGAAATGGAACAAAATGGCGGGCCCCATTCCTGCTGTTTCCCTCAGGGACTGTAGAGCCTCATTTCAGGGTTAAGAAGGTCCTGATGGTTGATGGCGTCTTTAACTTGTGTTTGATTCTGCTTACTTGCTAGCCTTCCGCTGCACCACTTTTGATAATATTTTCTCTTCCCTGAGTCTCTTGCACATCAAAGGGAAAGGTTTTCTACCCCAGCATGCTGCTGCATCTCCAGAAATGTGCTTTTCACAGACTTGGCTTTTGATCTCCCTGATCGAAGCTTGGAAAAGGATTATTTTGCACTCTTATTTTCAAGGGAAACTTACTGATATACTCAATTATAATTTTAGACATGCAGAAAATTTCCAAACTTTTATCACACAGCAATTTATCACACAGCAGTCCAGGGTTAGATGTGTTTTATCGGTCTATCATAAATGCATTATAACGTGGGCTTACCTACAACTTGGATAGTTTGCCTTCTGGCTGAGAAATCTGTAGGTGTGCGAGGTACTGTGTGGTCAAACTTTTAGTTTCGTTCTAATTTATGAGGCTCGAGCACTAAGTGAACTTTTTAATTGTTGATTCATTTTTTTCTTTGTAGCTTAATTTTTATCATGTCATAGATAAGCTACTGTTCAAATTCCACATGTGACTCATAGTTGTGTCCTAAGGAAGAAGAATAATAGGTGAACGTCTGAGCTATAAAAAGCTTCATCTCATTTGCGCATTCACACTGAGAGAGTCTGAATTGGTAACGCTATTAGGCAAATGGCTGCATCCTTCAATCTGGGCAGGCATGAATTAGGGGTGTTGTAAATCTGGAGACAACAGTTGGTGTTTGAGTGTGGTGCTGAGCAGTAGACTGCATGGGATAGTGTATTATCCATATGCGGGGTTAGAAATGTCCTGAGGTTAGTCGGCCAGGTCTCTGAGCTAATGGCACAGACAGTCTGTGTGATGTGTCCCTCTGGGCACCGCTGTCCTGGTCTGTTCAGATTGTCTCTGACGCACAGGGAAAAGACAAGACAGGCTGCTTAGCTGATCTCTCTCACCTTATGTGTAATCTCCTCTAGTTTTAAGGCCCTTTTTAAAGGTAGTTTCCATGGTGTTTTGAAGTTAGATGTTGCACTTACGTGTTTTTAAACCTCCTAATAAGCTGCGTTATAAAGCAGAACATAGTACAAACGTTATTTTTTCTGTAAATGTCAGATCAACCTTTTATTAGACATGCCAGAACTCTTATGTGAATGGCATTGTTTTAAAATAGCTTTTCTTGTGAAAGTCATTTGGCTATTATTACAGTTGTTGATGTTTTTAATCTCATTGTTCTGTACAGATGTCTGCTTGGAAGTTGGTGTCCTTGCAGGATAGTTTCTGCGTGGACAAGTCTGTGTCATCACAAAGAATTGGAAGACATGCAGCCTCGTGTCTACCCTCTTGTGACAAAATTTCCATTACCCAGATCCAAGTAGAACCTTGCATACAGACTCAGAAACTTAGAACACTCCAGTGGGCCACTGAGCTTGCAGTATGCCAGCACAAGTAAACTACTTAATCTGCAAAATAGTTGACATTATTAAAAACAGTGTAACTAACTCTAAATGTCACAGAACCTCAAAATATTTAGGTACTGTAGGCTACTAACTTATATTTAATTACTTTGAGCATTTGCAACAGAATTCCCATGACTGTTCACAATAGTGTTGGGAACCTACTCTTTCTATATGATGTCAAATTGATTGTTAGCTCTTTGCAAGAAAATAATTTTGTGTCGTCTTCTTCCTGTTCACTGCAGGAATTGTGTGTTTTGTCCAGTACTGACCTTTGTCATCTTAAGATAAATAAAATATGTCTGGGTTTTATTGCCGAGTTGGGCAATGGCTTTATGCTGACAACAGTTATGCTCAGAGGCACATGGCTATATCAGTTTTCTGTTGCCCTGTCATGCCTTTTTTATTTTGGGAATAGGCTATAAGCTGACAGGGGTAAGGGTATTAGGACAAAGTGGTGTGTGGGGGAGGGTAGAGGTAGTGTGGCCTGGCTGATTTCAATCATCATGGCCCTTTAGCAGTAGCAGGGCTGGCCTTTTGATGGGCCAGCTGCAGCCATTCATGCACCCATTTACATTGAAATGCAACAACAGGAAAGGGGGAGGGGGGATGGGCCTTTGCACGCCTGTGTGACTGGGATGTGAATAAAGCGTAAAGGCAGACCTAAATACCAGAGAGAGAAGATCTGACGTATACATACTTTGTTCCCCCCGAACATGCTATTGGGCAGTATACTTAACACAAAGGATCTAAGCACCCTTTTTGACTAGTGCATGGATTCTCACCACTCAGCTATTTTCTGTCCTTACAGCCAGGCTGGTGGCTATAAAGAGATTGTGATTCACATCATTGTCTGTTTTAACAGTACTCTACTGTTATGCCTATTGTTGAGGTTTTGGACTTTGCCTTCTCACTGTTTTGTTGGTAATTGCCTTCAGACAGGTGATTTACTTGTGTGGCTTACTTTGTCAAAGCTTATTTGTGAAATCTGCAGTTTCTCGTTTCTGGCCTGTTGTAATGGAGGGCATACTGTGCTGTTGGTAGAAGAAGCCTGGTCTGTAACCTATTGGGGGCTTCAGACACAAACTGTAGTTCAGACAAATGAGGCCACTGTGTCATTTTTTTCTTATTTCATCCAGCTTTCCAGGATAACTTGGATGTCTTCGGAGTTGTGCCACTGATGTAGAGGCAAACTGGGGAATATGTTAAAGCCATATTCAGACTGGCAGTAGCACTGCATTAAAAAAAACTCCAGCCTTTCCGATCATTTCACTGTGTCTACACCCTAGAGGGCTGCAGCAAAAAACTGACAGAAAATTTAAGTCTGACTGACAGCACAATGCAATATCGTCAGTAAATGCGTAGTGATGGCCAGTCATATGTCCAAACTCAGATTAATGGGAGAAGACCTAAAAAATAGTATAGACCGAGTTTTCACTCATGATTGAATGGATCTGCCATTTAAACAGTAGTTATATTTTCAAGGTGCCATGCTTTTACATCTGACACCAAATTCAGAAATTTTTGAATGTTTTACATTCAGTAAAACTTATTTTGATGTTGTTGAACTGCTACTTGAAGGCTACTAGTGAAACTATCAGTTAACATCTAGGACAAACAAAAAGAGGTCATGTGGGACAACACACAAGCAACATATGTGCACATCTTAGCTGTCAAGGAAATGTGTGCAGGTGAATAGCTAAAACCACTGTTACTTTCTGTTTTGTACATTCTTGCAAAACCTCATTTCTGTTGTCCCCATACCTGCTATCCTCATGCATCTTATCATGATGTTTGTGTGCACACAAGGTTTGTAAGCTGTACATGAAACACAAAGAGATGGCGGAGAAGAAGATAAGAAGGAAATCTCTGTTTCGGAGAACAGAGCTCTTAACTGCAGACGAAGTCGCTTCTTAGGATCACATAATTTTAAAATATGCCCAAGAAGCAGGTTGAGATTGACAGTATTGACATTCATTGCCTCTAACAAGGAAGCAGAGCCTCAGCAGAGAAAATATTTGTGTTGATATCTGTTGGTTTGTCTCTCTGTCAGACACTAGGAAAATGCAAAAGCTACCAGGCCGACTTTTATGAAGCTTTGTGCAGAAGTTGAACTCAAAAGGAAAGAACCCATTAAGTAGTGGTATGGAGCCAAATTACTGAATCATAATTAGGACATAACGTACTAGGCAGAAATAGTAATTTTAAAAAAAATCTGACAAAGGCCCTTCTTCCCTGATTAATCAGTTAAGATGACAGTAGGTGGTTCCACATTACTTTTATCTGAAAACGATGGAGGCTGCTGTGCACTGCACTTTTCTTGTATCCTTCCCCAGATCTGTACCTTGTACCAACCATCTCATAGGAACATTTTTCGCAACCTCATGGCTTTGTTCCTAAGCTTAATTTGACACCTCTATGATGAATCTACATAGAGCCTAAAATTTAGTGACTAACACAATCACCGTCATTTATGCTTCTTCAAGGTTGCCCCGCAATTCACTGCCAAGACACTAGTTGGGGGTGGTGTGCCTGTACTGCTGTTGAGTTTTCTATTCTACTTCTACTACTTCCTGTGTTTATGTCACACAGTGGTGACTACAACAAAAAAAAAGTGCTATTCAAGTTGAAGCTGACAAGTATTGAACAACAGATACTCATAATGAAAAAACTGTTAAGGACTAGATAGAAGTAGATTTAAAAAAATGCACCAAAGAGGTAGCCAGAAATGCATAGGAGGAAGCAACAGTACCAAGCTGGCCAATCACAGTTCCTGTGAGCTGCATCAACTTGTAGTTATATTTCTGGAGAGCTGCACATCAGGTTATGGCGCGGGTTAAGGTATAGGCTTTCCAAAGGTTTGTGGCTATGATATACGTATAATATTTATTTTTACACACAAACATGAAGCAGACATATTTATTTATTTTATTCTTCATTTTCTGCCTTTCAGATGTCAGTTTATTTATATGTAACAAAGTGTCTGTAATACAATGCGCTTTCCCCCCTTGAATTAATAAACGATTCTGATTCTAGGCAATTTATGTTACCGTGTTCGTCCTTTGCAGAGTCTACGCACAGCTTTGCAGACCTTCTACATGTTGTAGCTGTTTACTGTCACCAGGGGCAAGTGTCACAAATAACTAGTCTGTGGGCCACTCTTGTTAGCTGTTGTTTGTCCTTCCGCCAGCCGTGGCAAAGATTGGAGTTATAACATACAAACAGCTGAAGTGATACTGAGTGTTTAAAACAGTGTGAAGTGTCCACTTTTGTGCTTGTTGTTTTTGAAATCTTTGATGTTCTTTTGGGCTTCTTCTTCAACACTGGGAACTCCACCATTGCTTCCTTCCTATTCCAGACTACTTTTTAACCAATTAACATTCAGCCTACCACAGCATTATCTACATCTAGCTACACGTAGTTGGTTTCTTGGAAGACTGCACGTATGCATCAATTGCATTCCCGCGTGTTGGCTCTGTGTGGGGAAATACCAATTCAGGTGGACACCACTGCAGTACCATAAATCCCACATTAGTCTGACATAAGACATCAGCTGTGAGACTGTATGTAGACAGCTGTCTGCCTTTCCAGACTATTTCAGTTAAACACAGTTGGGAGTCCATTCAAGTTGTAGAAGTATCTAAAGCCAGATTGATAATGGTAGGAACTCAACAACTGTGATAACAAAAGGTCTGGATTCTTAATCCAAATGATATATTTAAGAGAGTAAACGAACAGGATTCCCACAAATTCTGTTTTTACTTAATTAGCTACCCTGACAGGAATGCTTTGCAGTGACCAAAATCTGTAGCTCCAAGACAAAATGAAGCAGCATGTCCCTAGAGTTTCTTAAAAGGGTTTTCCTGACTTAAAATAAGCCTTTGAGGGGTGATTGAGTACAGTAGGTGGTATGATCGTCCTTCATCATGCTAACACACAGATATTACCCCAGGGAGATTATGTGTGTGTAACCTCATTTGACAGAAATCTATGCATTTTCTGTGAGTTTTGACCATTATAAAAATGTAAATGAATTAAATAAAACCCAAAACAACAAACCTTATGTCAACATTGTAAGGAGGGAGAAAATTATCTTTTGGAGCTGGCAAAAAGGTTTTTCGGTGGCACCAACAGTTTCCATCAGTCTAGTAGCCAGTGTGTTTAACCAGAGCTGTCATCAAGCAGTGGAAAATCACATCATCTCAGTCAGCCTGCACAGGGACTTTCCCTCCTGAATATGTGGCAGCACAGAGCAGTTTCTTAAAGCTGCAGGCTAACGTGTTCGGCCCTGACACCAGGCTTATACATACATTGTATTCCTGTGTCACACATTGTGAAGATGCTTCACAGTTGTTTTTTGCCTAGAAAGGAAGCAGTCTAAATGAGAAGTGGAAAGTAGGAGAACAGGAAATGTATAAGACATTTTAAGCTGGCCTGGAGCGACCATTACTCTTTCCAACATTCACTGTGTTTGTTTTCCAAGGCCTGGAATAGTCACAGGTCTGTGATTGGTTGAGTGCAGCTAACCAAAGACTGATCTTGATTTTTTTTTTAATACTAAAACCTTACTTCCTATAAATATACTACTTTGTTTTTGTGCCCATCTGTGTGCTCGTGAGGATGTGTCCACGCGCCTATGTCACTCATGCTCCCTGCATTGAATCTTTTTATAGAAGCAGCAGCTAGCAGTGTAATCTCTGGTGTGGATGTAGGACAGTCTTTTATTCCTCCTTATTACTTATGCAAAGCCAGTTCTCACCTACTATCAGTGCGTAGCCTGTTTTGAATGTACAGTTTGCTCAGAAAAAGGTGAGCCATTAAAGGAGGACAAAACCAGTGTTTTGAATTTCAACACTTAAAAATGTTTTTGTGTTATATTATTGATACTCCTTAGCATAGTATTGTTTTAATTTGAAGGCATGAGCTCTTATTTCCTCATTTTCTTTACATGTAATATTTATTTTGTAGGAATTGGTTTACATTGAAGTCTTGTGGAAATACAGCTCACAGCGCAGGATATTTGCATGAGAGTCAGCTGCAGAAAAACATTACATTTATCGCCACATGAAAAATGTGTAGCCAAACATGCTTTTTGAGTCTTTTTTATTAGTGCTGAACCAGTAAAAAAAACACAGATATTGTAAGCTTTTAACATGCTTGTATTTTGCCACGACCATTTAATTTTACACTTTAGTTCTCAAATGCTATTGTTACCTCATTACATTAATATTACTAGTGATTTGAGCCACTGGATGCTATTCTTATACATTTTGTTGGCATTTTTGCAGAAGGATAAGTGGACCTGTTATGATCATACCTTGCTCCATATTTTTATTTTTGAACTTTAGCTTTGCAGGAGTTATTGTTCAAAGTCATAAACTAGTGTAGTGGTTTACACATTCCCCTTACAAGTGAAAGGTCCCTGGTTCCATTCCTGGTGGGGGCATAAACCCCTCTCACCATGGTGGGTTGTGTCAGGAAGGGCATCTGGTGTAAGACCCCCTGCCAGATTACCAATGTGGATTAATCCACTGAATCCACTGTGGCGACATCTTAGGGAGAATACACGGGAGCAGCCAAAGGTACATTTATCCTATGCATTTATTCATCATCTATCTCAAACAAGATGTTTTGGCCCCTCTTCTTTTAAACCAGCTTCCTTCTGATTGGCTGCACCTCACAAATAGGTTTAAAAAGGAATTGAGTGGTGTTTCTGTGCTTACAGACAGAGTTGTGTGCCTGAAATGACCTCATGACGAAAGTTCTTTTTGAGATCAGAAAGATCCAAGAGTATAGAAAAACTCTGAAACCAGTCTGTAGCCTGAGATTTAAGCAATTTCCCCTCGGGGATTAATAAAGTATTCTGATTCTGATTCTGATTTTGGTTCTATTACTTGTATGTTCACTGACCTCATTATTTGAGACGCTGGCATTGTTTAAATAGGAGCAGAAGATGGAAAATAATGAAAAGCATAACATGTCCACTTTAAAGGTTTTTTTTTTTCCTGGGTTCTAAATTCTGATTGGTTGGTCATTCCATTGGGCTTTTGGTTCTTCATAATAAAACACTGAGGTTAATATCCTCTTGTTTTTCTCTTGTTTGTCATGCCAGGGCCACATAGTTTTCTACTATTGCATTATTGATTTGTACCTGCTTGGTTATGGTAATAGACATGCTCTCAGTGTATCTTTTTGTCACAAACAAATGCTTGTTGTGCTCACGTGCAACATATCTGTTTAATTTCATATCACCCTCTGTGATTCCTAGATGGACGTTATTGTCTGCTCTGCTGAACTCAGACCTGCTGTGCGCTGTTATGTTGCTCTCTCACACATTTGGATCAGCTCCACTCATGTCCTCTCTCTTTCCAAATCCCAACCCTCTGTTCACTCTTCTCTCTTTTGCTTCCACTTTGCCTCAACCACCATTTCCTTTGCATTTCAGAGCTCAGAAATATGCTTGCACACTGCATCCTCACATACTCATCTACTCTCTCTCTGAAAGTCTCCTCCCCCCATCTCCATCTCTGTGCAGTAGCCTTGGTTCCTCAGGAAGCACTGTGTGCAGGAAGCTAAGGGCGTTGAACCAAACTCTTTGCCTTGTTTCCTCCCATGACAAAAAGCATAGTAAATTATGAGCAAACATTAACAGCATTTATGGTTTTCAGCTTGAAGTTGACTGCATTTAATGTACAGCAATGCAAATCAAAATGCTGGTGGAGTTTTTTATGTCTAAATTTAAGATTTTGGCCTGCATGGAGTACCTAACAGATACTAGTGTTTTTCAAATTGCAGTGTGAAGCTGATTGTGGTCATTTTGCTGAGTAGAAGGTAAACAGAGGCAAGTTCATTAACCCTGTAAATATAAAAACCGAGTCACACAACAGCACTTAACAGTTTCCTGGGGCATTTTGGATGTCTCATTTTCTTTAATTCTCTTACCTTTGCTTCATCTAGGGAGCAGATAGGTTAAAAGATCTATGTGAAATTAGATTTCAGAGCACATACAACTTCTTAACAGAAGACATGCATTGACAAATGAGTGTACTTGATGAGTAAAGCTAGTGGTGTCTTGCAAATAGTTTTGATGCTGTTGTATAAATAATATTTTAATATATTAAATAGCAATAATCCAGAGTCCTGTATTCTTTTGCTCTAGTGAGTGCAGACGCAAGTAGAGAGAGCCTGTCACTTGATTAAAGCCCTCTGCAGCAGGCCGATGTGTGATTTGTCTTTTTCCTTTTAGCAGTAAGAGAATAAAAAACAACATGTACAATGCTCATGGGTGTGTGTGCTCATGGTATATATATCGTTTATTGACAGTCACTTAGTAGGTGTAGCGCAAGTACACTGCATGTTCTCATAGCATTTTCATTTTCAGTGACAAATCTTTAGAGGTAGCATTTGCTTAACATACATATATAGCCACAGACTGCCATAGCTGTTTCTTCCACTCTTTGTGCTTTCCAGTATTTTCCTTGCTTTAATGCATGCACACCCTGCTCTTGTGCTCAGACAGCTTCCTAATGAGGATGAAATGGGAAATCTAAGAGAAACTCAGTGTTGATGTGTGGCTCAAAAGAGGTGCTGACAGTAAGCCCAGCAGAATATGTGGAAAGTCTGAAATGGCTTCTTCTCAAAGGTGACTCGTGTGGCTTCATGTGTGACACAAAGACATTCCCACATTCAACAAGCCAGACTTATTACTCTTACCAGTTTATTAGCAAGAACATGTTTCACATTGCCGTTTTCACGAATCTTGTTTTTCTTTCTCACATGTAGCACACAGTAGGAGATGATTCCCATCAGACCTGTTCTAAATACTGGAAATACTCCATTTTGTTTAGGTGTGGGTGCTGCCTTGCATAAACCCTGCACTGATGCAGATATTGGTGCCATCCTGACTCAAAAATCTGGATTGGGTAATGCTGTCAACGTGCTCACCTATGAGCCAATTTTTTCAAATAAGTTCTGTGTTTTTCTGTGTTCACCACATGACAGCAGCAGGTAGCTAACATAGCATGGAAGAAGCCAACAGCAAAGTGGCAGTAGTTTAGAGGTATTTCACGTCTACTACACCAACCACTTTTCTTTGTGTGTTTGTAAAAGTTTTTTATTCAACTGTAAATTGTGGTGAGTCCAGGGGGACGTGAATGAAAAATTTTGATGATGCTTTGGCTTTTTTCTCATGTGTTCACTCGGTTCGTATAGAGAGACGTTAATTAAGGTAAATGCTTATAACACTTGTTAGGAAGCTTTTATTGCACCTATGGTAAAGTGTTGTCATCAGTTCAATATCGTTTCACTTCAGCTGTATCTTGTCAGCTCCACAAATGATGCATGTATGAATTATGACCACAAAAAAGTACTGCCAGATTTTGATCCACCATGCAATAACGTCTGGAAAATGTCTAATGAGAAGCTTAATTTTTCAACATGACAGTGATCCCAAATTGCCAGTCCAATATAAACCTACCTGGACAGAAAAACACACAATGTAACACTATCAGTTATAGATTGGCATTCCCAGGACCTAGACCTCAACATTATTGAAGCAGTGTGGGATCATTTTTATAGCGAACGGAACAAAAGGCAGCCAACATTGAAAGAAAAGCTTTGGAATGTCCTTCAGGAAGCCTGAAGAGCTATTCCCGAAAGCTACCTAAAGAAATTCCAAGAAAACTTAAGCTGTAGTTCTCCATCTTTCTATTTACGTTTGCACATTTCAGTAAATAAATTCAGCTGTTTCCCATTTTCCTAGTAAACAATAAACAAGACTTCTACTGTACCTGAAGTCAAGATATCAGTATCATATCAGAACTCGAAAACGTTAAATGGGTGCATCAGTTATTATCATACCGATGCAAATCGACGCAGTCAGGCATCAAACAGACTTTGTTAGTGGGGGTTGGCAGGTTAAAGACTGTTAAATATCTCTTCCCACTGTGTTGGACATTGGGCTTCTCACATGCACTTCTGTTTAGTCATATCTAGGAAAAGTGCAGCACTGTGGTGCATGTGTGAAAATGGCTCATGTCAGCAAAGTGGGGTGTGGGTTTATTGCACGCAGACAGTGCAGATCCGCACTGTCTGATAATCTTTCTGATCATGTTATCTGTATCTTGGAGAGAGGCATGCTGTGTGCTGAGTGTGTGTTGAAAGAAATCAGTTTAACCTTGTGTGGAACCGGAGAGCAGGCTTTGTATCTAGATATATGATTTTGTATATGTGTTGAGACAATGTGTGTCAGCTGGAGATATTTATTAAATGCCTACTTTTTTACTGGTTGAGAAATGTGTGGGTGAGCGGATGGCAGCAGGCTTTCAGAACAACACAGTTGACTTGTTCTGTGGTGTTAGAGCATGTGCGGGTGTTTATGTGCCATGTGCTGATACTCCTCCATTTCCAATATTCACAGAGCTCTGTCTTTCACTGCAGCCATGGCAACAGAAAAATGACAAATGGCAGAACTGTTGAAATGCTCAGGTTGTGTGAGAGGCTTAATGGTAGAGCAAGCTTTCTCGATGAAAAATCAAATCACAGCGTCAGTGAATAGACTGGCTGGCCTTTTCTTATTTTATGATGCCATTGTTTACCACACTTAGAAACTGCACACAGACTAAATTAAACTTTTTGCCGGTTTGGCTTTTTGCTCATATTTGTCAATTCATAGTGCCACATCCTTGTCCTTGATTTAGTATGTTTTCAGATTGCAGTATATGTAGTTGCTGTGTCCATCAGAGACTGTTTCAGGCTTCAGTGACATGCAGTTTTTAAGTGCATCCTTTAAAGATGATGGGCATAAAATATTTGTTTGTGTGAACTATCTTTGTGAAACTAGCCTACTACTACAAGTGAGGGCAAGCCATTTGTAATCAAGGTAACACCAATATTTAGATGAACAAATGATCACTTTGCTGATTTTCATACTACAGGACCATAGGCTATAGGTATAATTGTTTGATTCTTTTGTATCATTTTGTAATGGAAAAATGTTAAGAAAGAAACTTGAAAAATTTCAGTCATGTACCACAGCTTAAGGAAAGAAGTTTCTTTTTAAAAAGCTCATCTATTCTTCCCACCTTCTATCCTTTGAATTATATTCCATATCTCAAGTGTAGCGTAGTAGAGATGTACTGATGGAACGAGTCGGTCTGAAAGGCACTGCTGCTTTACTGGAGCAACCACTAGTGCCTGTGCTGTAAAATAGGACAGTGGCAGGCCAGCAAGTCCACTCCCGCCATCCCACGGCGTGTTGGCAATGATGTCCAGGTTTATGTA
>VUQH01003128.1:13229-59778 GCA_015106775.1 Etroplus canarensis
TGTTTATCGGGGTGGGTGTGTGTGTGTGTGTGTGTGTGTGTGTGTGTGTGTGCGCACGCGCGTGCCTTGGCAGAGAGTTGTTTCCCTCGGTGATTTATGATGGACAGGGTCATTGTTTTTCCATTTTACATTCTTCTTAAGTCTTGAATAAAGGAATACATAAGAATACGTACACATGTGCTCACAGTTTTAATGGGTTAAACTTATTGTGGATCAGGAGCTAATGTAATGTGGATTGTCAAATGCAGATCTGATTTGTCTTAAAATCTGAGTATGTTCATTTGTGACCACTTATTACATAATATGTCCAGTGCGATGGATCAATGTTTAGCACTGTTGCCTCACAGCAAGAGGATCCTGGGTTCAAACACAGATATGGCCCGTCTGTGTGGAGTACCCATGTTCTCTCAACGCTTGCGTAGGTTTTCGCTGGGAACTCTGGTTTCTCCTGGCATTTAATACATGCTAGGTTAATGCTGCCTATGTCAGCCCAGAACACTTTCACAAAAGTGATTCTTGATCTCTAGAGTTCATTTCTTGCTTAAATTAAGGTAGAATAAAATAGACGTTTGTGACGCCTGATGGAGGGTTAAATAAAAATTGGTGAAGTCAAAGGGAAAAATCTGTGTGAAAAGTGCTCACTGTGTATGTTAGGAAAGACATTTAGTTTAATCAGTAACTTAGAAGCCATTGAACAAGTAGTTATTCTGCTGCATTTTTAGGTGCAGTTACTCTCTTTGTTGAGCTGCTTTTGCATTTGTTTGTATTTGATGAATGAGTGTGGTGCTTTGCTGACTTTGTGGGTTGGTTGTGAGATCAATCCAAAGTATAATAGTAGGTGCACTGTTTGCAAAAACTCCATCCTAATACTTATTTGTTATCCTATTTTTTGACAAACTGCAACAGTTGATTGTGATTAAGTACCATTATGTTTTCTGTGAAACCCTCGTGATATGTTGTGTTTATCATAAGAATGGAAAAAATTATCCTTTTTATCTTTAGATTTGACAATACTTGGCAGTCAACAAATCTCGCTGAAACGATTTTTCTCACACTCCAAGCTCACAATATTTTAGCATACCATGCATGCTTTTTCTCTACTCATTTGTTAGGATGTTTCACCTAGGGATACGATAGTTGTGATAAGATTGTACTTAGCATAGGCTTTGCTAATGTGAGGCCCTGGATTCATTTATTTGATTTTAAGAAGCACCTCTAAAGAATGAATGTCCCAGCTAAAGTGCTGTCATCACTGTCCTTCATTTTCATTCTATCTACATCAGATAAAAGACTCACAGTGTCATGTGCTTATAGTAAATGGAAAATCGTTCATTTTTGAAGACCACCCTTTAAATGCCCCAGTCGTATATTGAGAACACAGCATTTGAAAAGCTGTGTTTTGAATGTGAAGATTTTTTTCTCAGTCCAGAGAGCTTGTTACCTTGACAACAGCAGTCGATCCATAGTGAGGGGAGCTGAGCGAGTGAGCGTGCGAGCTGAGCTTGCCGCGGCATGGCTGTGCTGAACAAACAAGCGCTGTCGCTAACTGTGTCACGAGTGCTGCTGCTGCCTTCTCATTCCAGTCCCCCCTCCTCTTTTCTTTCTTTTGATATCAGGCTTTTATTTAGCTGGTTTGTTGTTCAGCTGGTATCCACCCTTCACAACCATCCAACAGACTCACCTTTTTATCTTTTTTAAAGAAGCAGTTTGCTCTAACTCTGACTGTTTCTTCTTTCACTGACTTATCCCCTGTACTTTTTTTTGCCATCTTCCGTGCTGACGCTTTATCTCACATGAGTGTGTTTGGTGTTTAGATTTATTTTTATTTTAGACAGAAATGCCAGTGTGGTGTATGCATTGGTGGCTCTTGCTGGATGTGGAAGATTGCTGTGCTGTGGTCCTTCCCTGCAGAAACGAGGCTTTATCAATAATGTAGATGTTTTTGAAGAGGAGATGTGCGGTGTGCATCTCTTTTTCTCTCTCCTCCCCCTGGCCCATCCTCCGTCCCCACAGCTGTCTCCCCACACCCTCCAGTGTCAGGTTTCCCCTCCAGTGTTTGTGCATAGAGGAGCAGATGACTGAATCTAATTAGTGAAAATATTACAATAAGGTCTGATACCTGATGCTTTGACATACTGCAGGCTGAACCCAGGCTGTTATACTGAGCTGCTGTTGCTTAGTATTGTTTATCTCATACTTGATATAAACATGGGTTTATCACTGACATCAGCCACCCTCCAGATAATATTATTGATTTTCATGTGACATTAAATTCATATAGAACCACCCACCTTAAGGACGAAACAAGGCTTTCTTTCGCTATAAGCCAGTTAAATTTTATCAGGCTTATTTAGGCAAAATGGTGGTTGCAGATATTTGTTCTGGGGTTTCCACAAGAAAAGTTGTGACTGACCACGAGGAGAAGGAGGTTGAAATTTAATGTTGCACTCAATTGCTGTAGTCTTATCCACCTGTGAAATAGTAATTATGTGTCACAGATGGAACAGCAGTGGGAGAGAGAGGATGTTTTTTTTCCCCCTTTTCCATAACTTTTTACAGCGATGTTTGATTTAGCATGCTATAATTTGTGGACATAAGTGAGCAGACATCAGCTGAAAAGGTAAAGCTGCATTAAGTCATGCCATTTGCCTAGTTCCTTATTTCTTTTTTTAAATTGCTTTTTTGTATGTGTAAGAAATTACAGGGAAGAGTAGGCCAATAAGCTAATTCGTTACATTGGCTAACCTAGCAATAGCAGCTTAAGCCTGATGTAAACTTAGGTTCAGCTAAATACACTCATGCTTTTCCATTTATATTGATCACAGCTGCTAGCAAAGGGTAGAGTATTGCAACTAAATGCTAGCACACTTCTGCTAACTTTGCCAATATAAACGCAGAAGCAAAACTGTGATAAACTCTCCTTCTCCACCAAAACCCAGCTTGTGAATTGTGGGTTATCTAAACCTGTAAGAATATTTTAAATGCCACTGGAAATAGGGTTTTATTAGATTTATGTCATAACATATTCAGTCAACCTAACCTAAATATTATCGGCTTATCAATACTGCTCTACATTGACTACAGTGGTCTTGAAAATAATGGTGCATGACTCAACGTAAATTAGCTATCTAATGTTTGCTATTTAACACACTGCATTGTAAGTGGAGGGAATTGTCATAAAATGTATGTAAACAAGTGAACCTCTGGCAGGCTGTTTTTAGTGACTGAGCTATTGTATGCACTAAGGGTATCACCAGAACTGAAATTCTGAAAACACAATACTTGCTTTTAAAAAAAAATATTAGTAGTACCGAATGTATCATATTTACCAAGGTTGCAGTTCTTCTGGAAATGACGGGAGCAGCATATTGCTTCAAGTATTCTAGTCCAACTTTACATGCTGAACAAGGAGAAGGATGCTCACAAACACAAGAAAACTACCTGCAGCTGCTTGGCTAGCGCTGCCTGGCTCTTCAATAAGAAAGGCAGTGGGGAGAAGGGTACTAGAAGTACTTTGTGTTTGAGGCGGATGACCAAGGAAGGATAATTGATTGACAAAAGGCAATATGCAAACAGTGCTATCATGCTTTTCAGACCAAGGGAGGAAATACTTTCACTTTAAAGTAACACGTATAAGAGACTGGCATCCAGCTCTGTTCAAAGAGTGCACTGTTTCAATTCATATTAAAAGGCACTGTTGGCTGCTCCCTTGTATTTTCTCATAGGGTCGCCACAGCAGATTTATATGCGTCAATAGTTTGGCACAGTCTTTACACCAGATGCCCTTTGAGAGCCGCTGGCTTAAGCTAATGTAATGTAACTAACATTGTACCTCATAGTAACAACATTGATATGTTTGTGTTGCTTTGAGAAACCTTGAACTGATGAAGAAAAACTTCAAGTACTTTCAAGAGTCCAGTAATTCTACTAGTATTAGTACGAGCTACTGAATTTCTGGCATCATGGCATCCAGAGTATTTAATCAGAATTTGTAGTTTGTTCGCACAGGTCTTGTTTTTTAAACTTTTTGTTGCTTGAAACAGATGAAATCTGACCGAAAGACAATGGGATGTCTTTTGGCCTATGCTAAAATGGGACCTCCAGATCTCCATTCCAGTCCCATAAATAAGATGTGTTTGCAACATTTTCACAAAATGCTGTTAATATAAAGTTGATAAAGGATGCTTTTTTTACAGATTTGGATGGCGGTGTTTGAGGTGCTTCTATATGTTTAGGATGTGGCACTATTTGCATACTGTGTTTGAGTTGCCTATAACTTGTCTTTCATTTGTTCTTCAATTGCAAATGTTCTCCATATTGGTGTTCTTTTTTTAATTGCTGTACTAGCACTTTTCACCAACATTTCACTTGTTTTTGTTATTTCTAGCATTTTTCTCCAGTGCTGACAGCATCTATATTACCATAGAAACACTAGTACGGTCATGTTATGAGACTTTTTGTTTCGACTTCGTACCACAGTAATAGTTCCTGTGATAATTCTGGAATGAATGCCCTTGCATGATGTTTATGAGGCCTGTGACACTCTTTAGGAAACCAGACAGGGGCCTGTGCTGTTTTTCCAGGTTTCCTTTCAGCCGCCTCTGATTTGCTCTTTGATAAGACAGCCAGACACAGGGCTGAGTAGAGAGGTGCTCTGTAGCCTTGGGGAACACTGGTGTGTTTATGTTCTATGGTTAAGACTTTGCTTGAAAAAAAGCGATGATTCAGGTTTGTGGAAAGCAAAGCACAAAGATATCTGTGCCCTGAAACCGACATTAAAACTCATGTGTCCTCCTTAATCCTACAACACCCAGCATTCCTCTCTCCTGAGGGTACATACACAAACTGTGTGTGTCACCAATGATCATTTATATGGAACTATTGGCCTCAGAAGCAATCTCTTTTCTGTTTTGCATACAGTGGGTCTTGTCATCTAGCAGGACATTTCCAGTGTTAATGCGGCTGATGAGATGGTTGGGTAAGCAAAGCTCTCTAGAATAGGCTTTTTTTTGCTACATCCAAATGTTTGAGTCACTCTAAGAGCAGTGCCATTCTCTGAGCTCCAGTGAAGAGATTTATCTCTATCATCAGTCATACTCTGTCAGCATCAACGACAGCCTCTGATTCTTGTTGAAGGTCACTGTTAAAACTGTGGTTGGTTTCACCAGCTCTCTCACTTAGGGCAGGGTAACTACCACATGTTCTAGCTTATCATACCATGGCTCACAGATTCTTCTGTTCCTCTCAGATATATGAGGTGCAGTGCTGTGATGAACTTAGTGAGGCACTCTGAAACACACTGCTGATATTTCAGCTGCTTGATAATAGTGGCAGTGGAGATGCAGAAGTGAATATGCCGACCTGTTGTCATGGTAATGCAGAGCTAGAAATGTGTTGTAATTATGCACGATCATGCTAAATATTTTTGGCCTCAGCTCTGCATAGTTTTAAGGCAGTGCTTTTTACTCTGCTGAGCCATACTTGACCTGCTAATTTGCACGAGTTTTGAAACAAATATTACCTAGTTTATATAGAAAACGTGCCAGTGTCTACAAACTTGTGTGTTTAAAATTTAGGCTTTCAAGGGATTGTTCTCATTAAAGATATTTTTTTCTCCAAATTAGCCCAGTCAGTGTAGTGTGTGTGTGTGTGTGTGTGTGTGTGTGTGTGTGTGTGTGTGTGTGTGTGTGTGTGTGTGTGTGTGTGTGTGTGCTGCACATATGTGTTGCCCTTGTGTGTTCTCCTGGTATTGCTCAGTCAATGCTCATTATCTAGGAAGAAACCATTAGTAAGAAGCCTGTCAGTGCCACCTGGTACACAACTATTCCAGTTCTGTGTTAGTTTGAGTTTGTTTCCTGAACATGTGTGGTTTCGTGCACACATTTTTGTGATTGGGATTTTGTGTGAACCAAATGTATGGATTGTGCTTACAAGTGATTGTTATCTCACTGGCACCTTGATCAGCTCCATGAGGATTGATACCTATCATTTAAACTTGGAAGGTGCCACATATCTGTCCTCCCATACTTGCATCAAGAGGAGGGCATTCAATATTTGGGTTAAATAGTTTACGTGGTTGGATTTTATTAAAAAAAAGTTTATGCCACCCCTTCAAAACTGGTTATGGCCTGTTTATTCCGTTGTTTATATTTGTGTTTACATGAAGTTTTTTACTCTGTTTAACAGATGATATTCATAAGATACCGGCTGTTCTGGTTGACATATCCTACAATCAAGGTTGAAGAGAATTGAATATGCATTTTGAGATACAGTTAGTCATTATTTTAGAAATAGTAGGTGTGCGCCAAAGCATTTTGTATAAAGTTAATAGTAAAATCTTAAAAGTATTCTGGCGAAGACAGTGCTTGTTATTAGACAAAGTCAGACATGTTTTAGGAACAACTTATTGACTTATTTTTAAATAGCCAGCCTAAACTGCTGCATTTAAAAGCAGTGGGAAAAGGAATGGGGAAATGTATTACTGTTTTTTTTTTGTTTGTTTTTTGTTTTTTTTTGAAAGGCCACACATACTTTCATATAGTCTCTCTTAAATCACATTCACAGTGTTGCACATGTAATCAGTTGAATTTAGAATGTTCCTTCTCTACTAATCAGCTCTACACTGCATGCACAATTATTAGGCAAGTGAGTATTTTGACCACATTGTCATTTTTATGTATACTTTCCAACTCCAATCTGTGTAAACTTGAATGCCTGTTGGATTTAAGCACACAAGGTGATGTACATTTGTGTAATGAGGGAGAGTGTGGCTTCGGAGATCAACACCCTATATCAGGTGTGCACAATTATTAGGCAGCTTCTTTTCCTCAGGCAAAATGGGCCAGAAAAGACATCTAACAGACTCTGAAGAGTCAAAAAAAAACTATTTAAAATAATCTTTTCAGCACTCTTTAAATTGCCAAGATATTGGGACGTAACCACAGAACCGTTTTGAATCAAATACGCAAAGGGTCACAAGAAACATGTTTAGAGAAAAAAATTGCAAATCAACTGCCAAAGATTTGAGAAGGCTCAAACCTGAAGCTACCAGGAACCCATCATCCACCACTGTTATCATATTCCAAAGTTGTAACCTGCCTGGAGTGTCCAGAAGTACAAAGGTATTCAGTGCTCAGAGACATGGCCAAGGTAAGAAAGGCTGAAACCTGACCACCACTGAGCAAGACACATAAGTTGAAACGCCAAGACTGGCCCAAGAAATATGTGAAGACAGATTTTTCAAAGGTTTTATGGACTGATGAGATGAGACTGACTCTTGGACCAGATGGATGGGCCCGTGGCTGGATCAGGATTTGGGCATAGAGCTCCACTCTGAATCAGGTGAATAAGGTGGAGGTGGGGTACTGGTATAGGTTGGAATTATTAAAGACGAGCTTGTTGGACCCTTTCGGGTTGGAGATGGACTCAAACTCAACTCCCAAACCTACTGCCAGTTTCTAGAAGACTCTTTTCACGCAGTAGAAGACCATGATTTTTATTCAATACAACGCTCCATCTCTTGCATCAAAGTACTCCACTGCGTGGCTAGCCAGTAAAGCCTTTAAAGATGAAAAAATAATGACATGGCCCCCTTCCTCACCTAATCTAAAACCTATTGAGAATTTATGGGCTCTTCTTAATTGTGAGATGTACAGTGAAGGAATGTCAGAAGTGTATATTTGTAAAATTTCAGTTCATTTATTCTCACTTTAACAGATTAAAATAAGCACGTGAGATGGGAATATTTTTGTTTTTCTTTGAGTTGCATAATTGTGCATGCAAATAGTTGCCTAATAATTATACACACACAGATATTCTCATACAAAAGCCAAAACCTCACTTTCACTTCTTTAAATATTCAGGTTTGAGGTTTATTAACATTTTGGATTGACCAAGAACACTGTTGTTAAATAATAAAACTAATCCTCAAAAATGCAACTTGCATAATAATTGTGCACGCAGTGTATACTTTCATTTGCTAGGTAATGGTACACACTGTAATATGTGTAACTTAGTGCTTATGTTTTTAGGCCTACTTTGAAGTTTAACTTTACTTATTGGTGCTTCATCAGGTTTTTTTAGTGATCAGAAAGATAGATTGTTCTTACGCTGTATCCCAAACTGTTCTGAGGTTACTGTTGTGTTCCCTCACTGGATTAAAACAATCTGTCAATCCTGTGCTTCCCGCTGGGAAAGTCCCACAGGTTCCACTCCAGTACAAACACAAATGCACATCTAACCATCGTCCTCCTTACCACTCAGGCCCTCCTAGGGAGGTCTGACCTTAATCCTGTCTCACATTCACACCTGCCACCCTGCCTGTGCTAAAACTGACAGCAAAATGCTATTGCCTGCTTGCCTAAGTCCCGTTATGAGACATTAAAACCAATGATTTTATTAAATAAATGGGGGTTCAGGTTGGGGTTGTGTCCCTAAGTCACTGGAATGCCACCCCAACACTGGGCCCCTTTTAAATACCCTCCCATGTCCTGCTGCCTAAATCCTGATAAACCCTTGTCCTCATTGTGTTGTTGGAAGAGGACTGGGGGGAGGGCCAACGCCAGTTCACTGACTTTAGGATTTCTCTGTATACTACTACTTGTTGACCTCTTTCTGACCTTTTACATATCGTTAGTTGTTCTTAGGTTGATGCATGCAGACATTATTTTGTTGTGTCTTTAAAGCTGTAAAATCCTACAAAGGATTTTAATGTACAGGGATTCATATTATTTGGGTTGGTGAGGTATAGGTTAGCTACATATCTCATGTTGGAGCACATGGGGTAGTGGGTACAAAGCTTGGATATTTTGGAGAAGACCAAGTTGCGAGTTCCCCATGTTGAGTTGGAGCAAATGTTGGCACTGTCTCACTGCTTGTCAGTGCATTATTACCTGGTGCTTCCGTAGACCTGTCTCAGTTTAATAACTAGCACATCCCGTGAAGAGAAACATGACCTTCAGCATCCTCCTCGGTCCATCACAAGAAATATGAGACTGCATGTGCTTTTTGCCTAATTAATGCTTAATTTGCGTATTTTTTGTTTGTTTTTCAGGATTTGTGGATTCTGCTGCAGCAGGTTTTTTTCTATTTGGATTTTAGCCCACTGACATTCTCCCACAGCCATGGAATCGGTATGTTGACAAATATTACCTTTTTGAAAATGTGACATCAAGCTGATACTCTATCCTTTCAAACTGTGTTCACTGAAGCATTATCACTAAGCGCTTGCTTCTCAGAAAGATCTTTTATGGCTGTTTTTTTTTTGCAACTGTACATGAATTGTGTGTGCATAGGCAGTCCTTACAAGCACTACAACTTGAGGAGAGCACAGGAATTACAACATCATATTTGCATGAAGTTTCTTATGTCTTTGCTATACATTGGATGAAGTTAGCTGCTTCTCTGAATTGCCCACTTTTTTGTTTGGTTGAGCTCATTAGGTTTATTGCTTGGTGCTCCTGGAAGTTGTTTATTAAGCTGATTGTGGTATATTTAGCAGAGCTGTTGCCACCCTTCTAAACATTAACTTTGGATAAATTGCAAGCAACCGTGAAACTTGTTGGTTTGGGAAGCGTGAAATACCTCCAAACCCCTGACTCTTTGTTGTTAGCTCCCTACATGCTCTTATCTTGTTTTTCAGTACAATGTAAAGTTACTGCTGACACATGATGTAAACCTAGAATAGCATAGAACTAAATTGAGTAGATCAGCTTAATTGTCAGATACCTAATCTTGATGTTGGATTCGGTATCAGACTCATTTTTATTACCAGTGCATCCAATGTGTCTTTTTTAACAAGTGTAAAGAATGACTGATGATTTTTTTAAACCAATTGTGATACAAATTATTTAAAAGTGCACTACTTTGACTTTGGTGTAGCAGTCTCTCTGCTGATATTGTCATGTGCAAGACAAGTAAAACTATGTTTTGAAGGTAAGGTATCAGCTGTTGCCTAAATTTCAGTCAACACTGCAGTTGTAGCCAATTTCCATAATGGCAAGCAGGCTACGTTTTTAAGTTACACTGAAAATTCCCAAATAATGTGCTTTATTGTAGTGACACACAGACACTTTACTACAAGATAATGGAGTTTATTTATGTAGCAATTTCATATAGTTACACAGAATTTTCATTTTTGCTGCAAATTAATATCAGTTGTAAAATACCCATTATTGGCTCGCTTGATAACTTCTCAGTATCAGCCTTGGAAAAACCAAATATATTGGTTGACCCTTCATATTCACATATATGCTCATATATGCCGAGTAGCAGGCTCTACCTTTTATTGTTAAGCATGCGGGAGACTGTACAGGAGATGCTTGTACCAACAGGCAGCCTGAAAGCTCAGCAGCCCCTGAGCTCTATCCATTGGAATGCATGTATTAAGAATGGAGCTTAGTGCAAGCCTAACCTCTGCTTTCCTGTCCCATTGTCAAAGGCTGTGTGTGTATGTGTATGTGTTTGACTATAAAAAGTAGGTCACAGCTTCTGTAGTGCAGAACTAGCATGTGTCCAACAAAAGCCCTCTATTACCCTCTGTCTGTCTCCCTCACACATGCACACGCACAAATACATCTTTATGTTTGGTTAATGCGACTATAGCTGAGAACACAACCCATTTTACTGTACTGTCAGCAAACACATCACCTTGTTGCAGGAAATGAAATAAAATTGGTAGTGTTAAAGTATAATTCACAGATAAGATAGAAATCAGATGAAACATGAATTACCTTTACTGCAGAGGGACACTGAAAATTACCATCACCTGTTTTGTAATGAGGTAACATTAAAAACATGGTAAATCCAGGCAAATAAATAAATAAAATTTGAATGTGTTATAAAAAAATCAGCTGCTGAGTGATCTGGACTCTGTCTCTGCTTCTGAACAAATTCTGTTTTTGACTTGCTTGCTCTTCTTCCCATCTACCTTGCTCATGTCTCTGTGCCTGTGGCCATGCACTAGCAAGAGTAGCTTCTGTTTACCTCTCCAAGCTGCCTATATCTGCTTACTGTCAGTGGAAACCAAGGAAACTGATCACAAAGCTTATTATGGTGCCAGGAGTAGAATACATGCTGTGTGCTACACACACACACACACACACACACACTGCCACTCTCCTCCTCCCTCTCCCCATGTGATGCCAGTCACATGGTTTCCAGGCAAGCAGCTCAGTAAATCAGAATCAGACTTTTATTTTTAACCGCTTTAATTCCTCCACCTGGTCTCCGTGGTTAGCAGAACTGACTGAGGTTCCTAGTGATTACTTGTTCTTTTCTTTTCTCAGTCTGTTTCTTATTAACTGCATGACTGTTTTGTACTATGTCTGTTATGCACTGTCTGAATGAGTTTTATATGGTGTTGACAGTGACCTGCCTGTACATTATTTTAGTATTATCTTTTCTCACATT
Source organism: Etroplus canarensis (assembly GCA_015106775.1). Classification (NCBI taxonomy): domain Eukaryota; kingdom Metazoa; phylum Chordata; class Actinopteri; order Cichliformes; family Cichlidae; genus Etroplus; species Etroplus canarensis. Next base: position 24,639 of record VUQH01003128.1, read on the forward strand.
AATTTATCTTGGTCTGTCATAGAGATTCTTGATGGAGCTTGTGGAGCTGAATCTGTTGCATAACGAACACAAATTTTTTAATGACATGACTGAAGGAAGAGGCCCTACTGGGACTAGACTAAAGCCCCTGCACTGGGTGCTTTATTAAATAATAGCAACACTGCAAGTATCTCAGCCATGTTTAGCACTGGTATAGATGTTTAACAGAAATGTGTGTAGACCTGTGATGATCTGAGATCTTCTGTGAACTATGACCACCTTTTATTTACCTTGTCCAAACATTCCTGGGGTATATGAGAGAGGAATGTATTTGACTAGTTGGCTAGACATTTAAATGTGCTGCCCTTGCTAGGCAGTGCCAGAAATACTAGTTGATTAAAATAATCTTTCTTGTTTTAAAGGGGCATCCACACTTGTTGGTTGTTAGTGGACACTGCAGGCTCTGGTTCTCTAGGTGGGATTCTAGTGCATTTACCACTCTGCCATATGTCACTTAATGATATCTTTAGCTGTCATTGGTAGTTGCTTCAATCGCTTGCCTCGAAGTTGAGTAAAGTTCAATTCGGGACCTGACCTCTTTGCATTGTCAGCGGTTTTTTCCACCCTTTGTTGCTTAAAGTCATTCACTTTATATGGTCTCTGGTCACCAATTCGCTGTGGACGCCCCTGAAGAAGGTTCGACAGCAGTTACCTGTTATAGAATGTCTTGATGCCATCCACGACTAGCTGGGACTGCAGTCCCAGCAAATGGCTGGGCCCCTCTCTCTCTTTGTGACAAGAAATTCTAGACAAGCAAGGTGAAAAGTAAACAGATGACAACTGACCAAACCAGCGTGGTAGTTTGATGTAAAAACTGAGTGATTGTATGTCAGCTGGGTCAGAATAAACTGACATATAACTATGTGACTGAAGCAGTGTGTAACACTGTTCTGTACAGACTTGAGGACATTAACCTGTGTAGAAGAAAGCCTGCTGGTGCTAGCACAACAAATGTTAGCCGCTCTTAGTAAACTAATCTTTCTTTGTGTGCGTGTGCAGTGTTATATAAAGTGCTAAATCTTAGTCCATGTAAAAAGCAATTGACTCATTGTGCGGTGCGAGTGGAAATTCCAGGGTCCGATTACTGACTTAACCATGAGTACCAACCCCATTCATATGTCAATCAGTGGTATCCTTCACTCCTAATTGATTGTCACTTCAGTCACTCACGTCCAAGCTAAAAAAAAGTTTAACTCTGGACCATGTAATGGACTCTGTCCATTTCATTTTGCCAGCAGTTGCCACTTGAAGCCACAGAATTTTGTTGTCTTTATGATCTCTGGTCACTAGAGTTTCAGAAGCCACTTCCTGTGTGGAAGCCCCTTATGAACCACACATAGAAGTGATATTTAAACAGCATGTGATTTTCAGAGAATGCTAATAATAAATAGACACACAATGTATGAATGGCCAGTGTTTTACCTGGTCTATTAGATTGTGCTCAGTTTCGAATGTTTTCTCATTAGTTGCCAGGAACATCACAAATATGAGGTGCTGAAGTGTTTTGAATGCGCCTTCACTGCATGGTGTCACCTGTCTATGCTGTAGCCAACCATCAGCAGTTCTAGTCATCTTCTTTTATCTTTTAGAAGAGGAGCTGAGAGGGGAGGTGTCTGGGTGTTTGATTTGGTGCAGATGAAAGGCAAAAATTCTTGTAATCACACGTCCTCCACTGGCTCCCCCACAACTCTCCTTCTATCTCCACTTCCTTCTCTAAAGCAGGGCTTGTTCCTCAGTGGGGATTAGTGTGAGCGGCAGCTCTGAACAGGGAAGTGGGCCCTGCCAGTCACATTACATAAGTCGCCCCCGCTACTGCGGCTCGGCATGGCCCGGCTGGAGAGACGACCATAGAAGCTTTGTTTTCCCAGCCTTCCCTTTTCCTCCCCTGTGCTGCTGCTCCTCCCCCTGAAGCAGACTGCATAGTGATGCTGTATAGAAGGAGTCTGTTTACAGGGAACAGGCAAGGCACTGTAGCATGGAGTGTGGAGAAATACGCTAATAGCTGCACTGAATGGCAGAGAGCTTATATCTGAGGCGGAGGAATTTGAGGTCTTCTATAGGTTCAGTTTCAGAGAGAAGGGAAGCAGGAGAATCTTGTACTTTGATTTACTTCCCGCTCAGGGGCTCCACATCAGCATGTTGGTGTTTGGTTAAAGTGTAGTCGATGCCAGACATTTCAAGGTTGACCAGCTGTTATATAGTTTAACTATGTTCTGATTCTTTGTTTTAGTACCATTGACCTGAGCATTTTTAGTGCACTTGCAAACACACACTCTTCCCCACCTGGCAGTAGGCCATTGTTGGTGAGTAGTGAGTGGGAGACCAGTCTTCTTAGTGTAATGAAGGTTCAGACCAGTTAGCACCATGAGTGAGTGGAAGTGTCTTGTTGGCGTGAGAGTGAATAGAATAAAAAAGCACTGCATAGTGGCAGATTTTTGAACACATTTTGAAGCACTGAACTTGCTATTAATTACTGTTTTTTGTCTAGCCATGCAGTTGGGATAGTTAACAGATGAATTCACTAGTGAAATGTAAGTAACTTGGCAGAAGACTTTTTGGCTGCTAGGAGATATATATATATATATGTATTATTTATTTACTCCGTTTGTAAGATTGTAAGTGCAATTGAAATATAGTCAGGGTAACCACAAATAATTGGGGGCTAAGCAGGGAAATTGCATAGGCACCGAAAGTATATCTTTTTTATCTTTCTGTAATTTTGCACACTGATTGGTAATGTTCTGCCAAATTGCCTCAAGCAGTCTAACTCCACCAATAGGCCATGTTTAAAGGTGTCTTTACTTTTGAAGCATCTGCTTGATTTTCAAAAATGAGATATAGTTAAAATACCTTGGATCAAGCAGACACTTGACACTAATTTCAACCATATTAGAAGGTTTTAAAAACTCAAACCAATGTCCAGTTTATGCTGAATGCAGACATGTGTAGGCTACTTTATTATTGTTTGTATTTTGAACAGTTATGTAGCCCCTTCAACAGCCAAAAAATTTGAATTGGTGGACTGAAAAAGCAATTGATTTTATTATTCTAGTATGAAAAATTTCAATTTGTACTTGTACCTTTGGCTGCTCCCTTGTAATTTACCCAAGGGTTCGCCACTACGGATTGGTAATTTGGCAGAGGTTTTACATTGGATGCCCTTCCTTACTCAACCCTCCTTGGTGAGAGGGGCTTGTGTCCCCACCTGGTATCGTACCAGGAACCTTTCACTTGAAAGACGAATGTGTAAAACACTACACCAGGGGTCTTAAACTCAATTTGTACTTGTAATTTATATAAGATACTGATACATAATGTCCCTGTGTCAATACAATATCAGTATCAATACTGTATGGATTTTTCTCTCCCCCCCTCCCACACCCCTAGTAATCATAAGGCAATTTCAGACCACTTGGGCAGGTCATCTCATTTCTCAAATTCATCCAGATCCCCCAATAAGTGCCTCTGGGCTTTGGGTTGGGATGCATTGTATCAATGATAAGGGGCAATTGGCATAATCCCACAAAAGCTTTGGCCCTGGTCTGGAAGATATTGTCATTTGGGTGGTTGATTGGGTTGTTTTCATAGACAGCAGTTTTTTCTTTTAGTCCTCCCCAAATTTGGCACAGATGATAGTCAGACCAAGCCTCAGTAAGGCTGTCAGATCAGAGCAATTTAGACTTTAGAAAAAGTTGCAACCAATCTAAATCATAATAATTTAACTGTTTGAACTTGCAGCCCCTTTATAAGGTTGTCAAAAAATGTGTTATTTGATGACTGAGGCACTGCAAAAGGATTTTAAAAAATACATTTCTCTTTTCAGTGCTTTTAACATGATGTGTTGCCATGGCGACTGTACCCTGCTGAACTGCTTGGCCCCCTCATCACTGTATGCTGCTATATTTCATACTGTAGTTGGTTGAGCATTTCTGCCTTGTTTGTTATACTTAAAAGTTTTTAGTTATATATTTGTCTTAAGGAAAGGATATGTGTATAAAGGTCACAGAAAGAAGAATATTATTGCAAAACCAATTGGCAATTTGATACTGTAAACATTTCGTTTATTACTAATCCCCTGCTGCATTCATGTAAACACACAAAACAGTAGTCTCGCTGCATAACCGTGAAGACAGGATGTTGGTCTGCTTTCATCTTAAAAAAAAAAATCTCCTCTTGCTGGGAGGTCATGGTTGCTTCTCAGGCACCGTTTTCCTCAAGCTTAAGTACATGTTAATACACGCACACACAAAGAGGAACCATACCTGATGGTTAGTCTGATTTAGGCTCACTGCTTCTGCATGATGTTGGTGGTCTATGAACTGCCAGCTACTTATTCTATCATTAGCCTGAACTCTGTATTTAAAAAGTAGCATGACATGTCACAGTCTCCTTGTTGAGTCATATCTTCTTCCTTCTCTTCTTTTAATTCTAATTACTCTGAAATGCCATGTCATTATATATACATCAGTTTGCCCTCTCACATTTCATTTTACATTCCTTACAAGATTCTTGGCATGGCACTCTAGTTTTTCAGATAGGCTAATTTATTTTAATATTATTGTATTAAATTTTTATATTCAGAAATCACTTAGAATGATCCACTTTTATAGGTGCATCATCCAAATCCTCCTGCTTAAATGTAAAAATTGAGATAGTCAAGGACTGTGTGTGTCTGGTTTGTATTTGTACATTATCTCAGCTTCATCTCTACATTTGGAGACGGGCTAGAGTGTGCTTTCAGTGCATCAGCCATGAGCCAATTTCCCATCAAAGAGTAGCTGCTACACCAAAGACTGTGTTTAGATGTGATTGCTAATTTTAGAACTGCTAGGCCCTTGTCCAAGGTGGGGGAGGATAAGATAACATTGAAGTAGCCCTCCCTCCCTACACAGTTTGGTTTTGTTTGGCCATCCAATAACCCTCTCTCAGCCTGTGTGGCTGTTATGCACAAATAGAAATGTTGGGTGGTGTTGATAGTTTGTGCATAACTAAATCGTATTCATGTTTTCAAGCTTTCAGTGTGTCTTAGATCTCACTGACAAGTGCATAAGAAGTGACACATACTGTCACAGACTTGCCAGCATAGTTTGCTAGATTAAACAGATCTTTGTGTAACTGGTTTTTGTAATGTCACGCAAAGTACATCGATTAAAAAAGTGACTGTGTTGAAGTATCGTGGGCCAAGTGAAAATAAGAAAATGTTTAAATAGTGGCATGTATAGTTTAACACTAAGCAGGGTTTTACTTGCAAGAATTTTGGTGCCCACCACAGAACGTTTTTTTATAAGTGGGGTTTAATTTAGCTTAAAATACATTTTACTTTCTACTAGAAAAAATATCAGGAAAAATGCATGCTTGTTGTTAAGTCAGGTAACTCGAGACTCTTTGCCTGACCAATCATGTGTGTAGCAACCCCCCAGAGGACCATTGTTAGCAAGAAACCCATGTATGTATTTTTAAATTATCATTAAAAGTGAGGGAAGTAGAGAGAGAACAGAGATTCATGTTGTCTTGTTTTAGCTTCATGTCTCCATGTCAGTTGTAATGGCTAATCCTGTATTAAGCAGTTGGTATGAATTGTGAAACCATACGTTTGACTGAGTTTTCTTTCTGTAGGAAATTCTGTGCTGCATCAGAGTGCAGTGCTACTCAATAAGTCTCCATTTCTAGAAAGGCAGTTTAAAAAAAAACAAGAAAAGGGCTATTAAATGTTGAATGAGTGCAGAGAGCGGCTAAGATCCGTACTCTACAGTTTCTAGCCGTAATAGCACCGATAATGGACTCTGTTCTGATTTGTTTATGTCGGAAAAGCATCTGGTTTCAGGAAATTTATCCCTGAGTGGGTGTAGATATGTTATTTGTTCTTTTATTTATTTATTTTCTGCCACTGATCTGAATTTCATCCATTTCAAGACATACTCACACACAAACAAACCAACAAAACGCCTGGTTACACTCTCACTGAGCCCATACTACATATGTGGCAAAGCTGTCCCTGTCTGGCCCCACTCTCCCATCCCTCTCGCAGCCACAGAGCAGTGACCTTGGTTTCAAGTAGCTATACTCTGTTAGAAAGCCAACACCTCTCAGGGGATGGGCTGACCTTGTTGTCTGACACACTGTAAGTCTGCACGCCCCTCTCTGTCTCTTTTTCAGTCTCTCTCCTATTCACTCTCACACACCTCAGTGTCAGCAGCCTAAACAAGTCCTTCTGTGTTAACTTCACTGTTGAAGATGCAACACAGTATACTGCACAGGAGTAGCTCTCTTTGTTGTGTTGTTTAAATACAATTGCAGAAAGACTGCAAGGGTTCAGTAGGTTTGGGCCTCTCCCTAACCAGGTGTTCCTTCATCAGACAGCCTGTCCTCTCAGTGACAACACACTTTTTATGAGGATGTGTGCAGCAGTGCACATGGGTGTCCCCTTCCTTTATGCTTTTGCCTTTGATTTCCTGCAGCTGTTTGGCTGTGCACGGGGCATGGATGGGTCCAAACATGTATGTTCATTAGATGAAAAGGCACAACTGAAAGAGTTTATATAGTCAGATTTTTTTCCCGCTTCTCAACTAAACTTATTTCTCTAGTTCAACCTTCTTGCCTTATTTTGAATGCTTTAGTGTTTTGTTGACACAGCAGTAGATGTCAGTCAGTAGATGTGTTGTGCAAATTGCAGAAAGTAGCAGTAAAGTGAATACAAAAGAATGCTGAGTGTTTGGATGCACTCTAAGAGTGATTATAATCATGAGTTGTCCATAATTTTCTAAAAGTCTTGTCTGCATTAACAATCTTAGCTTTACTGTGTTGCTTTGAATGTTGGAGATGCATCAGAAAGGCTTCTTTAGCTTCAAGGCTTCTGAGTGGGTGGATCAGTGCAGATGCTTGACTGACAGCTGATTCCACAGTAGCACAGAGGCACAATGTAAAAAAAAAAAAAATCAAACAAAATAAAATGTTGGCCTTTATAACTGTTATTTTTTAGCCAAGGACGGATATCAAAGCTGGCCCTCAAAATCTCAAATCTTAGATGAATATGTAATTTTGTGAATAAGTTGTTAAACTCTTTTAATACTGAAGATGCCAAACCAACTAGCAGTATGTCTATATATATATACATACACACACACACACACACACACACACACACGATTGTTACATCTGTGCTTTGGGTCATTGTCTTATTTTTCAGTTACTAAGCTTCAGGTCATATACTACTGCGTTGAAATTCTTCTGTAAAATGTCTTTATCTATTTCCTTCGCTACCCCAAAGTGCCCTGGCCTTGATTTAGCAAAGCATAATGCTACCTCAGCCAGGTTTCATAGTTAGGTTGAGGTTTTAGTGTTGGTATGCAGTTCCTGCTTTCCTTTAGGAGGTAATAGATAGCACTATGACTTCATCATAACACATACTTTGTGGCACAGGTGGAACTGCAGCTCTAGCTACTTACAGTCGATTTATGCTTCCTGCTTTGAATCAACATTATAGGTACATTGTAACTGCAAACCCTTCTGAAACCCTATGCTGAACCTTACGGCCTTACCTGACAAGCACCTCTGTAGAAATGTAAATACATGTCAGATCAATGCTCAGGTATGAATGCTGGTGACAGCACCAGCCACTTATGTAGGCTATGTCATAGGTGCTACAGGGACTCACCACAGAGGTCTAAATTAAAATTTATTCTGTGCAGACATAGTGTTGTCAGTTAGAGGAGAGGGAGAAAGATTGACTGGGGAGTTTATATCTCAGTTCCAGCATGAAGAGTAAGTAATGCAAGGCTTTCTTGCAGGAAAGCATTGAACTAAGACTAACCTCTTTCATATAAAACAATGAATGATTTAGCCTACCATAGTTAGTGTCTATAACAAGATAAACATCAGTTCTAACTATTTAGAGCTGTTTTCTTTGTGTTTGGTTGCAGAAATAGTTTATAGGAGCATGGGGAAAACATAATAATTATAGTTAATGTTTGAATAAATGCCTTAAAGTATCTCAAAAATGTACTTTTAAGTTCAGTTAAAATTTAAGTACAGTTCATTGGCCTGGTAACCTTTACAAACTGTCTTGCAGCACCCTTTTCTCTTGTTCTGTGTGAATTTAATGAAACTTTAAATATGTTCTCAGATGTTGGCTTAAATTTATTGACTGGTTCTTTGGCCTGGATCATGAGTCTTGTTTATGACCATCTGGAAAACCCTTCCGTCCTTACATAACATAATGCTTTGCAAAAATACTGAAACCTGTCAGCGTTGTGGTTTTGATGTGTGCAGTCCAGTTGTGTCTGTGTGTTTATGCTTTGCGTCAGGCTGCAGGCTGTCTAAAGCTGGGCTGGGGCCAGCAGCCAGCCAGGAGGACAGACGAGGAAGCAGATGGATCTGTTTGGACTTAACCCTTCCCACGCCACTTTATCCTCTGGGCTTCGCCAAAACTGCACGCCTCTCTGCAGACTAGAAGGAACAGAGCAGAGCGCCTGCCTGTGGGTGTGCGTGGAGTTTTAGGGGTTGGGATGTACATTTATGCTAGTACCACCAAGAAAACTTGAGAGACAGAGAGACTTTGCCTTTGCAGAGTTTTACAGTTTGTGTGTCCCGGACTGTGCTAACACATAGCTCCTGCCGCCATGTTGATCCGCTGCTCTCTCTCTCTCTCTCTCTCTCTCTCTCTCTCTCTCTCTCTCCCCCCCTCTGGTGCACTGTACTGTCTGCTTTCTCAGCCAAACCAGCACTCAGCTTGTTTGTCCTGAGAATGTTTTGCCTTTTCTGGTATATGAAATCATCACAGCTTGTGAAATCCATTGGCTGTCTGTCAGCTGTTTTAGTCACCCAACTTTCCTGCTCAGGGTGTCTTTCAGTTATAGTAGTTTTACCTGTGAATATAATTGCTGGTGGTTCCATGTTAAAACCCAATTGCTGTGGAGAGGCATCGGTCATTACGTACTGTGCAGTTTACTTGCCAAACGCTTGTAAGCAGGAGTATGGCCACACTGAAACTGGTTTCAGTGTGGTCATGCTGCATAGACAATTGGAGAGCCTGGGCAGTATGTCTACAAGACTAAGCAAAAGAGGGTTTGCATGTGATGTTACCATTTTTAGACGTTTTCACAGTTACTCCCCAGTCAATAGCAAACATCCAACATTTAGCATTTGCTGTCAACACAAATGTCAGAATAGTAGATAAAAAAGTAGGTGTCAACTAGAATACTTCTTGGTGGTAATTACCTCACCAAGTAAACAGTTTTCTTTGTTCTTGATTAAATATACAGGAAAGATAATCAGTTCACTCACTGTCTCTCTTAGGAATGGTAACATATATCAATGTTTTATTCTATGACTTACCAGGTCTTAGAGTTCTGTATGCACAAACTACTGTGCAGACTTTTAGAAACTTGCAAGTTGAGAGCTGTAAAATATGCACTATTATAAAGAACCTCTTAACACTATCCAGCCTGTCTGGGCAAACATGAGGAGATGGAAGCCAGTGAACAAAAACTCTCAAAAGAACTGAAGCAAGACCTCAAAGATGCTTTGATCAGCCTGCAAAGTATCTTAAAAAGTACCAAATGCTGGTTTAAAGGTGGTCATCAAATATGTGTGTGATTTTTAGCTTTGCTTCTTGCAGTATGTATAAAGTCAACTGAAAAATTAAACTTTACTCATAACATTATTTCTGAAAGCATTTTCACTTTTGTCATTCCCAATGCTGTAGCGTATCTGCTTTAAAGCTTGATGTGTTTTGTGTTCAGATGTGCCATTGTCGTAACAAATGGTTATCGGCGTTACTGTTGTCTTCTTATCAGCTCAAAGCAGTCTGGCCATTCTCCCCTGATCTGTGGCATCAATAAGGCATTTTCACCCAGAGAACTGCCACTCACTCACTTTTTTTTTCCTAGGATCATACTCTGTAAACTCTACAGATGGCTGTGTGGGAAAATCCCAGTAGATCAGCCATTTTTTAACTACTGAGTCCAGCTCGTCTGGCACCAACAATCATGCTATATTCAAAGTCACTTTAGTCACCTTTCTTCCCCATTCTGATGCTTGATTTGAACATCAGCAGGTTGTCTTGACCATGTCTATCTGCCGAAATGCATTGATTTGCTGTGTGATTAGCTGATTAGATATCTGCATTAACAAGCAGTTAAGTGGGTGTACCTACTAAAGTAGCAAGTGAGTGTATATGCATGTATGCTCTGCGTTTGAGGCAGTTACAGATTTGGTGAAGGAATGTGAGGTCTTGGTTTAATGGCAAATCAGTGGTGACTGAGTCAAGTTTCTGGAAGACTCCCTCCCTACTCTCTCTGATAACCAATGGACTGTAAATGGAAAACCCCAAGGGAAGATCAATACTACGCCTGCCTGCTGATAAGGAAGGGAGCACTGTGTGAAAGAGGTACTTCTCTTGTAGCCTGCATGCTTTTATCGTGTCTGAAAGTATGCCACCCAGTCGTGTACACATGTTAGAGTAGTTGGGCAGGTTGGTCTGCTTTGTCTTTTTGTCTAGTAAACTATGTTTCAGGTTTTAGAGGACAACATATTATCCTTCTCAGTCCTTCCAACAACACATCTTTTATCACTTCAATAACAACCAATACACACAGCTATGCTGCATCCCCCACTCTCCCCTTCACCATCTACTGGCAGAAGTGAGAGTTTAGTATGGCATGGGGGTGGGTGGTGGGATAGACATCTGTGGTCCTCTTCAGCCCTCTCTAGGCTTCACTGACTCGGTGTTATTGTTCTGAGAGATGTAGATAACCATAACAGAAGGAGAGCAGGAGAGCCACAGTGAAGCAGAGAAAGGAACAGAGCACTGAGAGGTCTATGGTGAGGGTGTTCTGTGGGGTGGTGGGCGGGGGATGGAAAGTCAGGATTTCTAAGGAGTTGACCTCTGACCTAAAAGATATATTCAGGATTTTTGATTATATTCTTTACCAAACACCAGTTGAAACCTTGAGAAGGAATTTTTACTGCTGTCTTTATTTAGCGGCCATTGTAACTGTGTTCTGCTCACACAATTATTTTTTTCCCCCCTTTTGGTCGAGAGCAACACTGCTCTGGTAGCCTCGCAAGATGCGTACCCTATCAGAAAAATGCTAAAACATAAACTATTTTTTATTACCAAATTAATGTACACTTACTTCTTTTGATCTCTGTGAGAGTATACTGCATTATATTTTCATCCAAAGTTAAGGTAGTGGTGCTCTTACGCTCTCTGTTTCACTGCATTTGAGTGAAGCAGTCAGCCTTGGTTGGTGGATGCAGCACAACATTTCAACTGGTAGTCTAGCATTCAGTCTCAGGGTAAAAGTGAATCAGTGAAGCACTGCTTAATGATGTTGCTGTTTTGGGTTTGAGTTAAGCAAGAAATGTTGAATATATTATCAGATTTTGCTATACAAAAACTAGATGCGGATATGTAAATAAAACTTAAATGCATAAAATTACAGTTTTAACTATGTTATTACTTTAGATATACAATATTTTCCATGGTAGCTACTGATTAATCTGAAGTTAAAGTGTTCAGTATCATTTCATCTAGCTGCAGGAAGGTCTTAAAGTATAATCATTCCTGATATGTTCTGTTAAATGGCGCTGTAAGCACTTATATCAAGCAGACCTGTGGGTTTGAGTATTGTCTCCTTTTAAGAAATGCCATATGTTTCATCAAACAGGTTTTCTTATATGGCATTTCAGAAGATGACGTGCCAGCTGTGTCACACTTGAGAATTAGTTTGTGTGTATTGTTTGTATATGTGCTAGTATTAAAAGAGATGGTTACCACTGTATTCATGCCTGCAAGGCACATACCCTGCTCGTGTTGTCCAGTGTTTACCAGCTCTGTCACCAGTTCTCCTGTTTGGCCTCAGAGAATTCAGAAATGCTTTTTTCTTTTGAGAAGAAACCCCTCTTGCCCCTGGTTTGTTGAAATTAAATCGTGTATGCTAATGTGCCAGTAGTTTTGGAGACCTAGAGATCCAATATGATTAATACTTTTGTGATTTAACACTATTTCTTGTGGTGTTATTTCCTGTGCCGTCTGTGTACATGCCTCTTTACCTGACATTAGGATCTGATAGTGATACTGCAAATACGTAAAGATAAATAAACAAGAAGAAAACACAGAGATGTTAGGCATGTTGCATATTTTCATGTGTTTGGCTGTAGACCCTGAAATGGAAAAAGTAGATTATTTTATTTAAATGTGTTTGATTTATTTTTTTATTTATTCGTTCATTCATTTATTCTGGCAATGTCTTCCTTTCCACTTCATTATTCAACATTTGCTCCAGTTGTGAGGGTTATATTTAGAAGTGTTGTTGGGGAAACCAACATTCTATGTTTATCAAAGATAGTCAGTGGATTTGTGGGCATTTCTTTGGGCATTTCTTTGGTTTTAATTAACTGCAGCTCAGGGCATCTAAAAGATTATATGCAGAAAGCCTGCCACTTTTTCCTTTGCCCATGTATTTGTTATCCCAATTTTTCTTCATCATTCTCCCTCTTCTTCAGTGTCTCAGTTTTGGCAAACATCTATGGTGTTCATTAAAATAGTAATAGTAATATTGTTTGCTCTTAAAGTGCACATCATTATGCCTTTTTGTTACATTTTCAGTGTTCAATGTCTCAGTTATTGTATGCAAATACATCCCAGCTTGAGAAACTAAAAAATCAGTGGAAACATCAAACTTAGTTGTATTTTTATTAAATCAACAAAAACCTGTTTTTGATGTGTCAGTGTAGGATATTGTCTGTTAAATGACCAAACATTACAAAGACGAGTCAAAATATTGCAGCAGCTTTGGCTATTAACGTTTCCACAGTAGTTTGTGTCAAAATAATTGCCTGATGTTAATATTTAAAAAAAACTGTGCTTTGAGTCTTTGCCCCATTTTGGTGTGATTTACCGTGAACACCATTACTTTTGTTCTTCACCCATTTTCCAAAAGGCCCACACTTTGCCTCTTATTGGCTCTTACTCTGGCATTTTTGTTTAACTCTATCCATCTAACCGTAACCTAACCAAGTGATGAGCACTAGCCAATCAGAGTCAAAGCTGGGGTGTGGCATCATAGACTATGCAATAAAGAGGGTGATTGTTGTAGAGTGATTAGCCTGATGAGAACACTTTAAGCTGATTAAAATGATTTAGGTTTGCAAGAGCTCCAAATTGACAAATTGACTTATGTTTGATCCTTAAGTGCATTTAAATTTTGTATGTATTTAAAGCAAATTTGTTAAAGCCTGGTCTCTGCCACAGATTGCCGTTTTGTTTGGGTTTGTATTTTTTCTTCTTCATGGCCAGAAGGGAGAGTGACTCACTCTAATCCGCCCTCACATTCGGAGGGTTTGTGTGCTTGTGAGGAGCAAGTACCGTGTGTGTGAGACAGTGATGTGTTCAGATAAGACATCAGAGGTGTGGTTACTGTCTATTTTCTGTCCTGCACCTTTATCTGTTGACCCTGGCCACATCATAAAGCTTTACTCAGCCACAGAAAGTGTTCCGTTGTAGGTATTTGCTTTGTCTGTCAGCAGCAACTTGCTCCAACATACTCTAATCCTAAGTGAGCATGGGAATGCTAAAATAAGGTAAAGAATGAACAGTTAGACCTGCCAAACTTTATATTATATAGTGGGACTTGTCACCGCAAGAAAACTGGTGAATATTAGGTTAATTTGACCTGTTGGGCAGTACTTAAGGCTATACCAAAAAGAGACTTGCCTGCTGAAAAGAAAAAGAGGAAGAAGAGTTTGATGAATCCCAACGGGATTGACCGACAGATGTGTAATGTCTTTTCATGTTAGCTAGGTTCTGCAACTCAACAGCAACGCACTTGACCTCAAATGAGGACTGTTCTTTAAACTTTGGGGTGGAAAGTTGAGATTGTGAACTGAGTGAAAGTTGAGCCAAACTTTACATATTACCTTGCAAAGCTTACTTTAGAAATTCTTAGACAGTTGCTAAATGAAATGGCCATGCTTTTGCATCTCCAGACTTCCCTACCATGCATTCTGCACAGTCTGCTCTACAGATATTGAAAATTGAAATGTTGGCAAAGATTAAGAGTAATGTTTATATATTGGCAAGTGTGTAATTAAAAAAATCCTCAACAAAAATGGAAATATTAGCTACAATATTTATTCAGGTTTAACCTCACAGTGAAAATAACACAAACTGTTTATCTTACATGTATATGAGCAAACTTTCTTAGGATGCACCAGTTAATAAGAGTAGACTGATTGCAAATGCTGGTACCAATGTGGTTGGGTAGTTAGTTGATTTCATTTTTGTTATTTATTCCCTTCTTTGTGTCATGAAGCAAAAATAGCTTGCCTCTAAAAATAACAGCGGTTTTAAAAGCTTTCAGCTCTTCATGACATACATCATTTTAAACATTCAGCCAGTGCAAAATGCATGGGACAGCAGACAAACACTGGCCACGTGTATGTCATCCGATTTTCCTGTGGCAGTCAAGGCCTCCGTTTATTGAGACTAATTTTTCAGTAATATACTTTTGCATCCCTAGTTTGAATACTTGATTATGTGGTGTTACCACTGATGCTGAGCTCTCTTTGCTCTAATGCTTTTGTGTCATGTTTTTCTTATTTGGCTCATAAACCAGACTGAATTCTTTTTGTTGTTATTGTTTTACTCGTGTTTTTCATTGTTTCCTTTTTGAAAATCTGCTTTGTTTTATGTGATTTTGTTCTTTTAGCTGTACATCACTTTTTTCAGCAGCTGTTTTTAAATGTGCTTTATAAATGAATCTGACTTGACATGTGTTGCATACTCTTTTGTCTATTAAAATATTATAAAACACAACTCCAAACGACAAAGAGATGCATTCAAGAGTAAGAGTTTTTGTTTGTTTTTAAACTTTATGTGAGACCTGATGATGCTTGAAATGTATTGTAGCACACCTAAGCCAACAGTGGTGATCATGAATGGTTTTAGTTTTCTGTATGTGGTAGTTTAATGTCCATGTTGTGTTTGTGTGTACCATTGTATGGAAATAAAAACTTATAGAACCAGATGTTGCACTCGTGCTCCAGTTTGTGTCTGTGTGTTGATGCTAAACATCAGAAAGTTGCCCAATGTACCAACATTGCAAAGCTTACGACTTAGACTTTTGACTGTGTTTCAGAGGAGTTTATTCAGATCTTTGGTGAGTTTGAATATCTCCTTTTTGGTGCTGACGTATGGATTTTCACTGACAGAATTACAAAAAAGACATTCACATAGGGCTAAGGTCATTTAGTTACAAATAGAGAATAGTTGTTTCAAAGCAGCAAGAAGGGGATTTCTCTTTTGACAGATATGTAATGATACACCCATTGAAAACACAGAATTGGTATTGCCAGTACAGAACTTAATATGTATCAACCATGTGTGATCAATTCCTAAATTGAATGTGTTATCAAATCTGTGCAGTATATATTTGTTGAATTGATACTTTGTGCCTGTAGTGCTGAAGTGATCAATTGATTTATTGATAGAGTAGTTGTTGATTAATTATTGTAATCTCCTAAACTAAAATTTTCTCCTTCTCGGTTTCATATCATCAAATAGTTGTAAGTGTTCCTTCATGTTAAATTAGTGAAGTACAAATGTTTGTATGTTACTGGTTTGGTCAGATTGTGGAAGAATACGCTTTCTTGTGGTGTTAAAAAAATAAGAGAAGTGACTGAATTTTATCAAAATAAAAATAAACACATCTTTAGGCAAGTCTGCACACTAGCTTTGTTTTCTATCCATTGTCGGTTTTTTCAGATGTTCCTCTGATTTCCTCATTTATTTGACATGAATCACAATTCCAGCTTATAATTGTACACAATTCCAGTTTGATATTGAAATTTCATTTTGAAGGATGAAATTCTGCTGCTGCTATTCTGTCAGAATCCAGTAGTTATAGATGCTTCTGAAACTGTCCTCTGATGTGGCTGAATGCCAGGATTGAAACAGTAAATTATTCTGCTCATGCCTGTCACACAGTAAAAAGCCAGGAAGGAGATTTATGCTCTCAAATAAATAAACAAGAGCCTTGACAGATGTGGAAATGGACAGATCTATGCTCCATTTGCTGGAAATGATAAAGGCAGAATTTATTTTTTTAACCATTAAAGCGGCACCTTGCTCTTATAATGGAAAATATTTTGCAGTCTGGGTTCAGTGGGGTTGAAACTATTTAGAGGAAATTTGGAGTTTATGTCGTGTTTTTTAAAATTATTTTCAGCCACTATCCTTGCCATATTTGGAAAGAAAGCCAGGAACACTTATGTCTATTATTTCACCAACTAAATGTTTGACCCAGTGCCAGCCCTGACTTTTCTGATGCCTCTATGCAAAATTCTGCTAAGGGGCCCTCCAGTCTGACCCGTGAGCCATGCCATTGCCATACAGTCACACCTGACACCGCACTGCTCCCACTACAGTCCTCCCCCCCTTCAAAATAGTTTGCTGTATCTGTTGGTCTAAGAATAAGTAGACCTATATCTAATCGATATTTACTGAGTTTTACGTTTTCAAAGTAGATAGATGGATGGAAAAAGTTTAAACTTAAATGTGTATTAAGCAGAAGGAAAAAATTTGTAAAACTGAACTTTGGCCCTGCTGCCTAGTAATTATCTGTATGTTGGTTTGGTAGTATTATATTGTAGCTGGAAAGCACGAGTTTGTTTGGTGCTCATATGTTTACATGCAACAGTTTTCTTTTCTGAGGTTCTAATCACCATTTACCGTTTGGTCAGATTTTAGTGAAACTTGCACATAATGATCACCGTATTTGGTCTTCACCAAAATTGTGCACAAAGCCATAGTTGTCTGTACTGTTTTTTTTTTTTTAAATTTGTTGTCTGTACTGTTAGATGGTGATCATGAGGTTATAGGTCGTAATCATGGAGGTTGACTCCCACAGTGGGAAGGTGTGCTTGGGGCCTTTTTGTCACCATTATGCCAACATCAGTAATATGGTCAAGGCTATGACATGCTGATGCATTCATATTTTTATGTGTTTATGACCATGGTTGCTACTGACCATATAGTCATAATACTCCTAAAAAAAATCACTTCCATTTTTCGGTGAGCGAGATTAATTTGATTAATGAGTGTTATTGAGCCTCGTTGACTTCTCAATGGACGATGTTGGTGCAATACAGCTAACCAGTGACTAGAAAATACATCGCTTTTTTCTGTACTTCACATATTACAATAACCTGTGAATTGTGATGGATTTTGAGCCAGATAAACTATTACGTAATTGACGTTCTTCTTTTCTCTTGTCATGCTCAACAGGATAGGTTTGTTTCATCAAGCAGGTTGTAAACATTGATATGATTCACCATATTTGCTGGGTGCTGCTGAGCATAGTTGGATGCTCTCTCACGGTTTCTACATTCTAATGTATAATGTGAATGCCTTTTAATGTTCGTTCAGCTAAACACACACTTAAGCCTTTATGTTGATGGCTGTTGGCACTTGTCCTGGCCACATGCAATAAGTTCTTGTGTTCCTTGTCCACAATACATCAGTCTGTCTGAATTGCTTTTTTTGGCACAAGTGTTCACTTGGACTTTTGGATGAACTAGGTCAAATTTGTTTATCAAACATCAGAGTATTTTGCTCCTTTATGTCTGTCACATTCTTGTGGACTCTATGTCTCAGGAACGCCTGGAGGGACTTTTATTCCATTTGGCAGAAATGCCCTCTTGGATTTAAGGATGAACTGGTTGTAATGTAGTAGTCTAAGGTTAAAGTCACTGTGACCTCACAAAACACTGTTTGGGCCATAAGTCAATAATTCATATAGTATTCCAACAACATTTCACGTGTTCTAATGTCTTCAAATAAATATAAGTAATTAACCAAGTGGTAAAAGATTAGTTTTACTCTGTGATTATAATGTTCACCAAAACTGCTTAATTGGCCACTGCTCAATGCCTTAACTCAGGAACAGAAAGGTCTGTGAATCTATTTCACATGTGATCAGGTACTAGGTTGTATGAAGCATAGGCATTTTTAAATTTGTAGTTTCTTTTCAATAGCATTATTTGATGCATGGTCTACTGTTGTGGCTGCAAGTTTGTGTTCTGTTGAATTCACTTTTGAGATTTCACTCTCAGCACTAAAAAAAATTCTTTGCATTAGATCTACAAATAAATCCTATGATGTTAATGAAAATTCAAAAGTTTGTATCTTCACATTAAAAAAATCTAGTTTGAAATTAATGTGGATTTGTTCAGAGCACTATAGATTAACAGAATGTGTTTTTGTAACCTCAGCTAATTTTCTCTGGTGTACCCGCATAAAAACAGTATACTTGATAAATTTACTCCATATATTTATTTGGTTCTTTAATGTATTCCCCCTGTATTTTAACAACAGCTACAGTGTAACTAAGCACCGAATGATGGGAGTCTTCTGGATAAATAGACAATACAAACACATGTTTGTCTGCTGTAGTTTGCAGTTACCATTAGTATTGTAACATCCTAAAGTGGGCGTGTCTGGGAAGTTCCGGGATTGTCAGAAGGCATCTCAGTGTAAAGTTCTGTATTTATCTCATTATGTTTGCCATTCAGTTGCTCAGGTTTTATGTAATTTACCTTTAAGTTAGATTACAAAAGCTATGATATCATGAATGCAGTGGGTTGATGACAACACTTAAATTTTAGTAATTATTTATTTTGAGAAGGTGATTTGGTGCACATCTTTTTTGTGCTAAACAAAGAATTAAACCAAAATGTTAAGTAGATAACACTGTTGTGTATTTCATGAACTTATTTCACTCGTATTGAGTGATGTAGACCACTGGACAAACTGAAGCAGAAAATGACAAGAGCATTTTCCTTGTATCTCTCCTTGTCTCATATTTAGCTCAGAACAGGGTGAAATGCAAAATTCTGGCAACGTGGTTACCAACACACTGTCATTAATTAATGAGTCAAAGCTGATAGCCAGTTTCTTCTGTCTCGTGCTTGTGTATTTCCTCCCACACAATTGAGTTCGTTGAGTTCAGCCAGGGTGCAGGTATCACACAGTTACACCAGCTCATTGTTTTTCTTTCAGTCCAGTTAAGCTCCAGTTTCATCATTGAGCAGTGCATTTTTTTCTTGCAGAAATGTTTATGACCTCATGCTCAGTTCACCTGTGCCCTAGTTGGCATTGGATTCTCCAACTTTCCAGTGCTGTGGCTCCTGCAGCCAACACTGAAGCTGCAGAGAAATTAGTTCTTTCGTAGCAGTGGAAAAAATCCTCACCACCTGTCACAGACGCCTGAGTCAGGAGGACAATGCTATACAAGCAATGCTTTTCCTATATGCTTCTCCCTTTGATTCTATATTTTCTGTAACTCCATAACTTAGCAAGTAGAACTGCAAAATCCACCCAGTTTTAATGCTGTGGTATGACTACCAGTCCACCACTAGAGGTTTTCCTGACTCAAGATAGGCCTTTGGGCCATGCACATAAATACGACTGGTCTGTTACTCTAACAGCATATTCCTGTTATTTTTGGCTGTTTCATGAACAAGTGTGTTTTAAGTTTGAGTAAATTAGATCTCTTGCAAAAAATCCCAAAATGTAAACTCTGTCAATATCTGTTTAATCTAATGAGATAAAGTTCAATCTGTTCTTCACTTCAGTCATTTTTTTCCTGCAAAAAGAGATTTCAAGCAACACAATAACTGAAACCTGTCAAAAATGAGGAAAACCCCCTGTTTGTATTAGTTTTGTCCAACTTAACTGAATGCAAACATGTTGGGTATACTGGACTATTATATGTATTTTGAACATTGCATTCTTGTACAACAAGTTATGCAGCCTCTTCAGCAACTGTAGAATTTGAAATTATACGTAGATTACATAGGTGGACCAAAAAAACCCGATTGATTTTATTGTTGTACTGAAAAATTCAGTTTGTATTTGCAATTTTTAGGCTATCGATATTTGGTATGCCTGTATCAACACAGTATTGCCACACAAAATATCGTGATACAACACTGTATCGATCCCCACCCACCACCCACTATTAGACATGCTACAGATACTATAGATGCTATACTATAGCTGTATACATTTGGCTTACAGAAAACAAACCAGGCTTTTCCACTAGATAGAGGTTCATGTGTTCAGAGTTGGGAGTCAAGACATGTACAAACATAGATGCTTCAAGGATAGAGGAAGCATCAAGTTTAAAAAAAACAATTCAAAAGTGCTTTTATTTCAAAAAAGAAGTCAAACAATCCTATCCAGTGCATGAATAATGGTTATTAATGTTTTTGTTCTTGCCTATCAGAAATGTAGGAGTTGTTCTTACCAGTTCTCATGTTTCATATTTTTGTGCCATGGTGTACTCTGTTATAGAAGTGAAAATACTGTGTAACCATTCTGTTCTTGGTCATTTACCTGGCAGCCAACTCCTAAAGGAGAATCCTTGTTGTTCCAAATCAGAAGTGTTGGTGCCACTGTATCATTCAAATATATTGTAGTAGTATGCCTTTCCATAATACTGTTGGTCTATGACAATTTCTTGGATTCCATAGTTCTTGTTGTTTTTTTGTTTTTTTTTCGTCCTGACATGGGGTGTGGATTGTGAGACTTTCTGTAAACCATTTTGCACCTTTCTAAACTGTGTCTGATCATGTCAATTTGCCCCAAGTGGAGTCGAACCATGTTCTGTCTCGAAGGACACTCATTAGGTGAGGCCATCTAGTTGGGAGTAAGACAGTACATGAGTTCAAAATTGTGCACTGCCATGCAACTGCCTTGTTTCCAAGACACTTCTATGCTTTGACAGGGTGAGACTATACTTGTATAGTGTGTCTTTGTGAGGACTGGTTTTATACCTTGGGAGTAAATACATTTGTGGAAACTGAGGGCATTTTATCTGTCTTCTTTCTCTGTGTCTTCTTTGTCCAACACACCATTAGAAGGACTACTTAACAGTTAAGACTTGATTTCGATTATGTGGTTACGACTAAATTTAGTTGTGATGGTTAAGGTTAGTGTAAAGACCTAGGGAAAGCATTATGTGGATGAGTGTCCTTACAAGCTAGGAGTATAGTGAGTTTGTGTGTGTATGTGAGTGAGTGGGTGGATGGATGGAGGAGCTGGGGGTGGTGTGTCCTAATGGAGCTGGAGCTGTACGTGATCAGGAATGAGATGAGGCAGATCTGCTCCTCACCTGTCCTGTAGAGAAGGGTAATAAACACACAAACACACACGCACGCACACACACAAACTCACACACATATACGCAGTGTATCAAGGCAAGCCTGCCCTGAGTGCTGGTGGGATAATCTGATGAATCTCCCTTGCAGCATGTGTGCCCACCTGTTAGTACAGCCCCTCGTTCCCACTTCAATCACTACCACATTACTGAGGAGGGGAATAGTGTGTGCATGAGTGTCCAAGTGTGATTCTAGGAATGTAAAGCTGGCCGATGGTTGAAAAGATGACTGTTACCTGGACAAGACATCAATGAAGTGATATTTATCTGCATTGATTAAACCTCATACATTTAAAGATTTGTAGTTTTACCAGGACAAATATGGACTTTTTTGTGTTGGGTATAGTGAGACTAAAGAAACTTCAAGGCCTTTTCCTAGATTGATGTTGACGATGATATGAAAATAACTAGAACAGACAAACCTTTGTGCTACAGTGCACTTACTGCTACTTACCCAGCCTCTGTTTTTATTCCCAAAAAGAATTTTCTGAATGCCAACAAGGACTTTTTTTTTCAACTCATGTTGGGATAGTTTTGAATACCCCCAGCCCCCCAGCAATGGCATAAATCAATCATAGTAACTGGTAAGGATAGCTGACAGCTGTTGAGTTTAGACTATCCTTGCTGACCAGCTGCTTTTCCTCTGTCATTGTTTTCTGTTCTTAAAAAGTCTGATTGGGCTGGTTGTCACTTAGTTTAATACAACTTGCCTTATTTTACCCAATTTATGATCTATTTGGAGGTTATTTTCTTGATTAATCATGTCATCTTATCAGTGTTTGGGTTGCAAAAGTGCCTGTCGTGGTTTTGTGAAACACTGTGAATTGTATTTTTTGGTCAAACAATATAAAGCCAAAATAATTACTATACTATTGTGTAAGACAAGTATCTCCTCAAACATGACAAGACATTGGAATTTTTGACTTTTGCAAATATGACAAATACAGAACTGATTATTATAAGACAAGCGTGAGACTCATTAGCTTTCATAAGATTGCAGCGGTTTAATAAATCTTTTTCAGTGTTGTCTGTTGTGTGTGCGTGCTGTGCCTCAACAGTGGGATGTTTGGTAGACTAACATGGAATGGTCTGTGTGGGTCTGCTAATGTCTGAGTGATCTAAATTCTGTCATCAGATGGCACTTGAAGGGCTTTGTGTGGTTTTGATTTTTATTTATTTATTTTTGTGACTTGTCTTTGAGATACTGCGCTACAATGCACCAACTGCACATACATCCTTTAGCAGGGCTTGAAACGGGAATGACTACTCATCCATAATGTCTCCAGCTATGCACGTCTACATCCGCACCAGAGTATAGTTGCTGCCTAAGGGACTAAGCAGTCCCTTGATTTGTGATTTGTGCAGCAAAACATGCTTTGAGTTAAAAATTAAGAAGTGTTGAAGCTGTTGAGTGAGGTGGTGAATGTTGAACAAATGAGATGAAGCAGTGTCCTCCGCTTTCTGTGTGGTTGCTGAGGCTGCTAACTGAGTGTCGCTTGGCCGATGTAACAAGCATTCATTGGTCTCCTGCACTTCCCCTCTACTGCTCAGTGGCTTTCACACTCTGCAGAAACGTGAGCCTGAATAAATTGTCACACGCTCACAGATTATCTTCCCAGGATGTTATTTTGTGCAGGGAGGATGTTTGAAATGCCAGTCACAGGCACGCTGCACCCTCCCCCATTCCCTTTCAAACACACTGTCTCTTACAATGAGCTGTTGAGCAGCAGTAGAAGAGTGCAGTCTAGTATTGCAGAGCTTTGTAGGGCTGTTTTTGTTGTTGTTGTTTTTTGAACTGTGTGTGTGCCAGCATACAATTGTGACAGTGTGGCGTAATGAGGCAACACGTGAGCTGCTCTTACAGGGAGACTTTATGGAGAGGCTGATTTACTGCACAGCTCTTCATACCATTCTGCTTGTTCCTACACCATCCCCTCTGTCTTCTTCAGTGAGCATCTTTCTTCTGATCGTCTTGCAATCCCTTTCTAGTCCTTTTTCTTCAGCTCTGCTCCTTTAGCCAACAGGGAAAAATTTCAGGCATAGAGGGAGGGAGTTTGAGCTCGGCCTAGACATTGACAGAGTAGTGAGGCACAGCAGGGGTGTGAGCAGCTAAATATAGAGTGGCTCTTTGGAGCGGTGATGTCACAGGCCGTAGAAGCAAGGAGAAGAAAACAGGGAAAAGGAAAAACTGCAAAGGTTAGAGAGGCAGCACTCACTTAATACAGTCTGATAGTCATGGCCTGGCTCTCCCACAATTCCACTAAATCCATATGCAAAGAGTTCCGTTAGGTAATGCTGTACCCACAGATAATGTAGGAGTCTTCCTTTTGAGGTTATCAGACAGAGTTATATTGAACCAAAATTTAAAATATTTACTTAGAATTGCCTTTAGTAGCCTTCCTTTGGCATTTAAGTTTGGGTACATGTGTGATCCTGGCATGTTGTAGGATGACAGTAGCTTTGAATGAATGTTTAATGACAGTTAGTATCTTTTTTTTTATCCTTGAATGTATGTGGGAGGGAAATGATTGTGTGTCTTGACTTTTTAGTCACAGTAGGCATCTCAAAATTTAGCATTTGTTAAGTTGTTTGGTGGTTGGGCAGTCCAGCAGGAAGGAATGCAAAAAGCTTTTAAATAATTCACAAAAACGACTTGAACTTGTGTAAGCTGGTTATTATAGGTGAGCCAAAGTCTGTGTCATGGAGTAGAAAAAATTGTATTTGATCATTTGATTTCTCTCAATTTGCATTAAACTGTTCTATATTTTTTTGACTTTCAGTGCATCTGAACTGGATGTTGTGGTCACTCATTTGCAGTATGTTGCATTTATCTTCTTCTTCTTCTTTCGGCTGCTCCCATTAGGGGTCACCACAACGGATGTTATGAATCTGCATATTTGATTTGGCAAAGATTTTATGCCGGATGTCGTTCCTGATGCAACCCTCACCATTTACCCTGGCTTGGGATCGGCACTAGGAGTACACTGGCTTGTGGGCCCCTGTGGCTGGTTTAGTATGTTGCATTTATCCATATTGTCTATTTTTGGAAGTTTCTTTACACGGTCATGGCAGAGTCACTCTTGAAAAAGATTTTAATTTTAGTTTTTCTTTAAGCTGGTTTAAAAAATGTATAATAAAATCAAACTAGAGATCATTTTTGCAAACTCATGAGTACCTAGTACTCATAACAAATTAAGAATGATTACTGGGTGCTCATGGGTCAGATTACACTGATCTTCTGCTTTCTTTTTGATTGTAACTGCATGCCTGTAAAGGTTTGTGACTACATCTGTTGACAAAATCTACTGAAAACCACCTCTGTGGTAGTTCTCACTACATTATCTGTAAGACCACATTCTGCCCTCATGTCTTACACACAGACTCACAAGTTAAAAATATCAACTGCGTTATCATAACTGGTAGTAAAGATGACGTTTATATATACAGTGTGACAATTCCACACACACACTCCCGGTCCTTCTTATCAGGGAGCTTTCCTTTGTTGCACAGCACTACTATGTGATTGTCTCAGGTCTCTATCAAGACAAATGTGCAAGATGTTTTGATGTAGCAACAGCTGTGTGCATGCGCAAATAAAACTCTGCATGTCTTCCTGTGGTAGGGCTGTAGCATAATGTTGTACAGATGATGGCTAGTTCAGACTATTATACAACATAGGTGAGAAGCAGGTGTCTCAAATTTACAGTTAAGGTGTGTTACAGTGAGATGAGTAGAGGGAAGGGTTTTCCGGTAATTCAACACAGCCTCTTTATCAGTGTTAGCTTTTGCCAGGTCAGGCCCAGTGAGGCTTTTATTGCATTGCAGCAGCTGCAGCACAAAGCTGAGGCCTATTCTATTGATCGCCAAGCCTGATGGATTCTTAAGTACAGAAGGTTGGCTAGCCTAGTTGGAGCTGTCTGATATCACCTGCATTAAGTCGACCAGCTAGTGCTTTTGAAGACTCAACAGTGTAGATTTTCAAGCAGCATGTGTAAAGAGCTGTGGTAACCCAAAGTAGATTTTGAAAATTAGTCATACAATTGAGATCGAAACAATTTACAAACGATTTGCAGAAGTCTCACGCCACCCCTCATTTCTTTATAATTTACTTC
The DNA here is from genome assembly GCA_015106775.1 of Etroplus canarensis. Lineage (NCBI taxonomy): Eukaryota > Metazoa > Chordata > Actinopteri > Cichliformes > Cichlidae > Etroplus > Etroplus canarensis. Next base: position 50,011 of record VUQH01003128.1, read on the forward strand.
CAAGGAGCCAGACTCTTGTAATTCTTTAAAGTGGCCTTGAGCTGTAGTTCTCCAGGCGTTGTGAAGGTTGTTCAAATTTTTTCTTTGTTTTTATTAAGCCACTTGACACTAACCTATGAATCATTCAAGAATAAGAAAGGCACCTAACACAAAGAATGAGTCAGTGTTGTGTTTACACATAACAGACAATGTAGCAAAGAATCAATTTTAAATTGTTTCTTTAGTTACTTTGTTACTAGCAGCCTATTGCAAAAGCACATAATTTGTTTCCATTTCTCTAGTCGCATCTACAAAAAATGTGAACGATAACGCAGTTTGACAGGCATAGACTAGCATTTTTGCACCAATAATGCGATTCCCAAAGAGCTATTGTTTGATAATTGGACACATTTCTTAATGATGTGCAGTGTGTCCTCAAAAAACTGGAGGAAACTGGACAAGTGGAGGACAAAAGAAGTGGCAGGCCCAAACGAAAGTACCTACAGCAGACAAACACTATCTGAAAGTCAAGTCCTTAAGAAATAAGAAAAAATCCAGCAAAGACCTGATATGGGACCTGAGAGATGCCTCTGACCCTTCAGTTGATCCATTTACTGTTTGTAGAAATGGTTTCAGTGGAAGAGTAGCTGTCAAGAAGCCATTCTTAAGAAGGGGAAACAAAACAGGCAGAAAAGACTGTGGTATGCCATTTTACACAAGAACTGGACTTAAAATCAGTGGCAGTTAGTCTTATGGAGTGATGAATGCACTTCGACATTATTGAAGCAGTGTGGGATCATCTTGACAGAGAAGAGAAAAAAGATACAATGCAGTTTCTCCCTGGGATTAATAAAGTCCAAAGAAGAGCTTTGGAATGTCCTTCAAGAAGTCTGGAGAACTATTCCTAAAGACTACTTAAAAACAAAACAAAAAAACGAAAGCTTGCCTAAGAGAGTTTAAGCTATGTTGAAAAATAAAAGTTGGCATACCAAATATTGACTTTTTGCCATATGTACTGTATTTCTGTTTCTATTTGCACACTTTATTAAATCATTGCACCTATTTCCCATTTTTTGGCAAAAACTGAAAGAAATGAACGGTGGCTCAAGACTTTTGCACAGTACTGTAAACAACTTCTGGTTTAGCTTAGCACAGCTGACCTGGTCTATGCACTCATTGGTAAACATGCCAGCTGTAAAACTGGAAAGCGGTCCCTCTTTATGACCCATCTTTGAACTAATGAGAGTCTGTCTGCCTTCCTTGCTGTTGTTCTCACCATCTCTCTCTGTTGCCGTTTACCTAGCAACATACTTTGCTTCATGCAACAGTTGTCCAGGCCAAATGAGAGCATTTTGTAAGGACTTGCAACAGCTCAGCCTTAAAACTGTGGTTGCCACTCCCTATTGCAAGATTAGGAAATGTCAAAAACAAATATTTTTTCCCCTTGACCTAGATATAACAATGATAGTTTTGATTTTGTTCTCAAACTATTCAGCTAATATGAAGTGTTTCTTATTTTTCAGTCATTTTGGATCATACTCCATCCAGGGAAGCATTTGTGTATGTGGGTGTGTGTGCACATGCACATGCCCCTCATGTGATCTGATGTAGTCTGGCTTTCTTGTATAGGTTGCTAGGCAACGTGCTGTAGAATTCTCAGTCATAATCTTTGATTTTTAGCTCAGAGGGATGGAGGGGAGAAAGTGGAGGAGGAAGCAAGAATGAGCAAGTGTTTCACAGTGCACAGTTTAGCCTTCTGAAAAACATTCAGGTTCCTAACAAGCTGCAGTCCTGTCACTGAAGCTGCTGCGAATTAATGGTTGCTTTTACTATTTTCACATGTTCATTTATTTCTCAGCAAAAGCAGTTTTATGTTCCATACTTGCAAATAAGTTATGTTTGCTTCTTTAGAAGTGGATGTAAAATTTACAGATATGCATACGGTGTTAGTTTTGGGTATCCAGTTCATGAAAACCAGTCGTTCCTTTTCATGATATTTATTAGATTAAAGGAGAAATGGATATGAATGGATAAAATGATGGAAAGTATGATTTCTTTTTTTAAAGTTTAGATTATATACTCAAAAACAAATGGTACTCATTCGTATGTATTTTTTTCTCCATTTATGTTTAATTTAGACTGTAACATATAAAATGCTTTGTCTCGTCTCGTCATATAAAGCACTTTTCAAAAGCAAATAAATACAGGCCTGACATAAATATTATGTATGAAATAAATATTGTATAAAATACCAGTTGTAAATATGGAACTTTTCAAGCTTAAAATATAGCGGAGAATTAAACCATGCTGGTATTTCCGCTTCTACCTGCATCCATGTGGTGTTGTGTAAGTTTGCAAACCATCATCCAAATAATGAAAATATATTGTAAACAGTGTGAATATACAGTACTAGTTGCTCTTGCTAGTCAGAACCAGAAAGTCACTTAAACATTGTGACACACAATGCTAACATTGTGTGTGCAGAATCCAAAGTGCTACACATTTCAGTGACATTTAAACCATGATTTGATTATCGAACAATGTGATTAAGGTTTTTAAATTGCAAGTGTGTAACCGACTGGTAAATTAGTCACCTGGGACATCCCTTGTAAACACCATGAAATAAACAATAGAGCAGAATATTAAACATATAGGTTTTTTTTTATTTCTTCAGATGATTCTATATTTTCATTTTGCAGTGCCATAGAATAAAGTAAAACCATTTCAGGCCATTTCTTGTGATGTCCACTTCTCTGTGTGTAATATGGAGAAATCTTGAAATACAGGTGCAGTGAGAAGAAATAAAGCAGACGCGTACTGTGCTTTGCATTTACATTAAGTTGCAGCTTTGATATATTTTTGCCTATAGTCAGAGGAACCATAACACAAAGGTGAACACTGATAGGGAGGGGGTATTTAAGTTGTTTACCTCAAAAGATACAGCGTGATGGGTATTGTAGTATGACTTTTTCCACTGTAATCCCTGCTAAGAGTAAATGCACTCGAGCAGAACAATATCAATCTCCTCCTCCATCACGTATCAGGTTGGTCCCAGTCACACATTTTGATTAACTAAGAATTTCCATGAAATGTCTGCTCTCAGTCCATATCATTGCAGTGTTATTCTACCTTGTTTACACTGGTTTCTTTTGTAGCTTGACACTCCTTATGCTTAAAGCATTATGGGCAAACTACAGTCAATACCCAGTGTTATTCATATCCACTTTCCCAGAGCTTAAATATATTATCTGTCATAGTTACTGTGTAACTATTACACTAACACTTATCAGAGTTCCTAATGTCTCCAGTTGAATGGCATTTACACACGCTTATCTAAATTAGTAGAAAAACAAACTTGAGTACCAGCAAGGCAAATATGGAGGGCTTTCTTCAGGCTAAACATAAACGTAGAAAGGCCTAAAACTGACTATTCCTAAGTAAAGAGCACACCAGTGATCAGTAGAAGAGGCAAGAATAAGGTTGGAAGAAAGCAGCTGAGTGACAGCACAGAAGTAGTGTGTGTAGGCTGATGAGCTAGCTAGCACCCAAGCTGAAATGAAAAGCTTTTGTGTGCGTAATAAGAGCTCTGGCAGCGGTCCAGCAGCTCTGGCTAGTGTAGGATTAGGCTTGGACAATCAGGACTGCAGGATCAAAACAAGGGGCAGGAACACCAGGGTCATTCTGCTTGCTAGGATACCATCTGCCCTCCTTGCCTGCCTGCCGCAGTAAGGGGGAGGGGAAGAAAACGAGAGAGCGCAAGAGAGAAAGGGGGATGGGGGAAGGGCAGACCAGAACTCCACAGGCAACAACACTGAAGCAGAGCTAGGCAGCTCTGTATGCAGCTCAGCTTTGCTCTGCTCGCTTCAGCATGCCTCGCTTTACTCGCATGTTCACATACAAAACCCCAAAATGCATACCTGTGCACCAGTATCAGCTGCAAATGTTTACAGATAGTAAAGACCATCTGTCTTCTTTGCATTAACTTGCATATTAGCATTAATAACAGTAATACATATGTCCTGAAGAATTTTGAGAATTTTCTGTAGAATAAAAATTTTACATTATTCAGTATTTGCCTGTTTTTAATCTCTAAAAATACCAGCAATTATTATATTATGAGAATAAAGAGCTGCCATTATCAGTTCAACAGTTTTGTTTTTTATATGCCTAGTCCCATCAGTTTGCATGTACACACTTCAATTTATAATGTTTTTTGCTTGCTAATAATTGCAGTACCGCACATCTTACAATAGACAAATTTTGCGAGAGTGTGAATGCTCGTGTTTCCTTTTGGTACCTCCCTATTATTGGCAAAAAAAAGATGGTTTGTTTATGGGGAGTGGCTCATGAAGGGAGTTAATATAATGGTATAAGTATGGGTAAATGTTATTGTCTAATACCTCACAGGCTGAGATGGAGGGGTCTCAGTGTCTTGACTGAGCTGATTACAAAAGCTCTCCTGGGATCTGGTTTAATATTCCAACTACATCATGCTGTTAAAAAAAAAAAAGCTGCAGCCTTTATTTTATGAGTTCAGAAAATGGAGCAGACTAAACAATTCTTATCTTTACCACTCCTTATTTCTCTCTGTTTTCCTTATTTTTCCTTACCTCTTTGAATGGCCTTATGCTTTCCTTTGCTCTCCTCACCGACACAACATTTCCTGCAGACCCCATGACACACTCAATTCTCTATTCTCACATACACTGAGATACAGAGAGTTGGCAGTAGGGGTGGTGCTTAGATTGGTTCAGTCCCCCCTTTGTGATTGTGGGGAATGGATTTGTCCAGCAGCATTGTGCTGTGCTTGGCCAGCACACAGAGTCGTTAGAGGAGGTGGGGGGGGAGCTCTGCATGGCTCCTAGCCTCTACATGAACTCAGATCTTGAGGTTTGCTTGCCACTAAATGTGTACTACATTCTCAACACACATGTATGTTTTATTTTTATGTAACAGATGCAGTTTGTTTAGTGTGTGTGTGATTTTCTTAATAGAAGTGAGACAGCTAATGATTATCCTGTTGTCCAGGAGCATTCACTCACAGATTGTGTGCTTGGGAGGGGTGTGTGATGAGGAATAGTGTGACAGAGGACAGGAGATGAGCTGAGGTAAAGGGACAAGAGGACAGAGGGCTAAATTGAGGCTGAGGTTGTCTGTGATGGCTAGATGAGGAGAAATAGATGGGAGGAGGCATGGCTGATGTAATGTGAAACAATCTCTCTGCTTTGTGTAAATGCTTAGTCTGTGTGTATGTGTTTGTGTATGCACATTAGGACTAAGGGCCAGCCTTCTGGCTCTCATCAATAATTCACCAGTCCTTTTAGTGCGTCTCCCCACCTCCTTACATCCCCTCCCCCATCTCCCGCCTCTGTCCTCTTGTCTTTTCCTTAACCTCATCTCCCTCGTCTCCAGAACACCCCCTGAAAGCATGCACACACACACACACACACACACACACACACCACTCTTCATTGCTATCCTTTCTCCAACCCATTTTACGACACCCCCTGCCAATATAGGCCATTGTTCATCTTCGTACATGCAGGCATTTCTGCAGTTTTATATTATCAGGTTTATGGTCCAGGATTCATAATAGGGATATATCCCAAGATAATTAACATTTGTGTGTGTGAGAAAAAGTTAGTGCCCGGAAATGTGTTTAGAGAGATGACGTAGTTGGTTGTTTTGGTTGCAGCCATTCTCTTGTGGATGGCAGTCTTTCAGCTCTTTGGCAGAGCTCCCGTGGCCGCATTTAATGGTGATGCAGCACAAAACAGAAAGGGATAGAGGTGGGGGGAGAGGAGACCTACTGTTCTCTTCATTGCAGATTTGTGATTTTCAGTAATTGAGTTCTTGGAATTTTACTTTGTTTTTTTTTTTTTGGTTGGTTTTTTGCAATTTAATTTTTAAAAAGCTAGTTAATGCTTTTTTCCTAACCATGCATTATAACATTATACATCCAAATGGACTAAAATGTTAGTATTGTAAATCCACTTACTCTGTCCTTGTAGATTGGCGTTTCTCAGTTTTGCAAATGCGATATAATATATGTGGCTTTAAGACAAGATTAATAATTGTATATACGTAAATGCCAAGTGCTCTGGCCTTACTTTAATATTGTGCTATATGAATATAACTTCACATAGCAGTGCTTTCATTTCAAAGTAAAATTTCCAAAGGTTTATTCCACCCAGCGTGAAGTAATTTGGCACAATTTAAATACCATAAACTTCTTTCTTAAAACTACACAGGACCCACCCCCACATTTTTAGGTCCAGGCTTTTAGATTGTCTCATTTCTAGAATGATAGCCCTCGTCTATGTGCTACCACTTTTCCTTGTTCTCCTTTGCTTCCCCTTTGTGTCTCTCAGCAAAGCGACTGCTCCCCTCTCCTCTCCCAAACAGGCTGACCCAGCTCGGGCCCACATGCAGTGTGAAAACTGCTCCATTGTATTGGAAAATCTGTGGGAGGGACAAAAGAGGAGGAGGAAAAGGGTGCAGTGGTGGAGGTGATTAGGAAACCAGATCTATGGCTCGCCTTCAAAGGGAACTGGATCTCTCTCTGCAGTGCTTATTGATCAGCCAGGAATGTGGCTGGTCTCCTTGGTATTGTCGTGAATTTCTAGCTGAGATATCATGGAGAAACTGCACTTCCCTAAATCTCAGTGCTTATCGGTTTCTTGTAAGACGATGCGTGGACCTCAGAAAAAATTAGATGCATTCTGTGTTATTGTTAGTGTATTTTCTGTGCATTTTCAGGCCATATAGGTGTAGAACGTGAAAATGTTTGTTACTTCAGGTTTCTGTACATTTAACTTTAAGTTTAGGAAAATATGTTGGCCGGGCTTTCCAAAACTAAGTCACGTAGTGCAGAAATGAAGGGAGGCAAGAACATCACGGCAGCCATTGTATTATTTAACTCCCTCTTTCCTGTCCGCTCATTTTTTTTCCATCCTAGCGTTATCTACCCCCTCTTGCTTTCCTTTTTTCTCTTTCCTCCCTCCCAGAGAGAAGGCGCATGCAGAGCTAAGTAAACACTTTGATATGCGGAAGGAATCTCTCCCACCCCCACCCCCTTCTATTTCTCTCTCACTCTCTCCTCACAGCCTATGTAGGTCATCATGACTCACTCCTTTATGCTTCAAAAGCCGGATCCCTGCTCAGTTGCTCTATCTTGAGCCCTCTCACGTTCATCGTTGTGTAAGAGAAGTGTGTTTGACAGAGTATTCAGGCAAGAGAGTTGCAGATTGCTATTCTAAGTTTGAAATCATTTTTCGGTCTTTTTAAAAAAATTCCAATGTGTCATGCAGTGTTAATTCCCTTGTTTTGCTGTTTTTTGTCTGTTAGTAGGGATAGATTTTAGCCTGCACTATGGTGATTTCTACAGGAAAAACTATAAAAGTATGTATAAAAACATCCGATTTTGCTTGCCTCTGTTCTGCACAATGCATTGACTGTGACCTAGATGCAGAATCCATCAGCTGCAGCAAGCAGATTTAGTATTGCGTCAGAAATAAAATGCTTAGGCCTATTTCCAGATTTAAGTTAGCTGTCAGAGTGACAGTTTAACATTGTCTTGTCTTTTTTTGTAAGCTGTATGTTATAGGCAGTGTTTTGCCTTTTTATTTATATTATTTAATCATCTATGCACTTTCAAGTCATATTGTATTGCATTTATTTTGCACATCCTTACTGTTTTTAATCTCAGACCCACTGAGGACATGCGTGACTATGTTAACAATCCATTAGGGTCAAATCTAGGCCAGTGCACACTGCACATCTGTTGGTGGCTGAATGCTTTTACTAGTCCTCCAGCCTGCTACCTGTTGGCTGGTTAACTCATGGTTTGCATGGGCTTATGGATCCCTTCCTTGTGAGGGATTGTTTAGCTTGTTACGGTAAGGAGGGAAGCCCTTTCTTTTGTGCTCCCTGCACACATGGCAGAGTATCTGCATATGAATGCTGCCTTCTGCTTCTCGTTTCTGACACTAAAGAACTCCTCCATGTTAAGCACAAGGGTCTCTCGACACACATGTACACAAGTATGTGCATGCATACATTCATATGTCTGCATCACTGAAGAGGAAAATTTCAAAACATTTTTTTTTTTAACATTTTTATGTGAAGATAGCAGACAAGTTGTCAAGTCTTTAAAATTACTAGGATTTCTGAATCGATTACTCATGGAATGGTGTCTAGTGCTTGTCTAAGTCACAATTATAAACATTCATTATTATGCAAGTCTCATAAGCAGCTACAGGAAATTCTGAGGTTGCTGCTGCATAGAAGGTTCTACAAGTTACTAAATTCAAAACTTCACCTACACAGCTACCTTGAGTGATTTCTCAGTGTGTTAAATAAAGACGTGACAAATACATCTGTGTGTTTTTGTTTAGTCAAATTGTATGTGTGTTTGTTATATAGAAAAATAGAAAATAAAGAAAGAACTCATACCACATTTTAATAGGTATAAGTGCAGAAATCTTTGCAGTTCCAAAGCATTCACACGCTTTATTTTGCAGCTGGATGTTACCTGTGTAAACTCATCATCAATCTTGATACAAATCCATGCCCTGTGGTGTGTGTTTTTATATCTACATGAGATTTGAATTGGGGCTGCAGAGGTGTTCACTAGTGAAAGCTTTGCTTTGACGACCACTCACGCTCCTGACCCACATCCCAAAAGGCCTTAGCATGTCACACACATGGGTTTTGTCCTCCAATCTCCAGGGTTGTTTTCATATTGGCTAGACCTTGGATGGGAAGAAAAGCATGCACAGGGGCTTTTTTGATGAGTCACTCAACCGAATAAAAACAGGAGGAGGGGTGATGGGGGGGAAAAACACAGTGCTCTGCAACCCTGGTCCCCCCTGCAGTGCTCCATTAAAAACGCTACAATATTACGTCACATTCACGGAGGACTGATGGTTAAGCGTGTGTCTTGTACTTCTAAAAGTAGCCAGCTGTTATTTGCTACATTATGCCATAACATAAAAGAACATGCTGTGAGCCTATTTAAATTCCCAGGAAAGCACAATAGGGCAAGAAGTAGAGGAGGGATGTGCATCTGTTTGCAAGATTGGGGGTTGAGGGGGTTGGGTGTGCCATGGTAAAACGGAAGCTTTGTGGAGGAAACGTGAGTAGGCTGGGTTTTGGGGCTGTACATTCACACAGCTGTATCATCTGTCCTTTTCCCCTAACCTCATTGCAACCCTTGTCCTATAAACTGGCCCACCACAGTGGACCTCCTTGCAGCCACTCTTTGAGAAGTATGACAAGAGGTCTTGACAAGTGATTTGACAAGATTGAAACAAAATGTAGTTTTTAGTTTGGTTTCACTAATCCAAACTTTGCAGCCAAACTTTGTCTTTTTTTTCAATATTATGTCATTGCAATGAGCCCTTTTGGATAACATGGTAGCCAGGTACTGATCTCTGTTTCCCTATTTTTTTCTTTACAAGAGTTTATGTGTAATTTCAGCAGTAGTCTCTCTGGCAGGAATAAATAAAGTGTGGTAGCGGTATTAACTTTACAGATTTTGCCAGAAGGCACCATCATGACAAGCATTTCTATTCTATAGTTTTCCCCTTCATCTGTTTCTCCTGCTCATCTTCAAAGTAAGTTTTCTATAAGAGAGTGGGCGTTCGCACTGGGCCATCAACAGGAAATTCCAACCTCGGAGTGTGGGGGTAGGGGGATGGCTGAGAGTGAAGTGAGGAAGATCAGGAGTTTGTTTGCCAGCTTTGTAAGAGCACCCAAAGGTTTCTAGCTGGTTTGGTCTGACTCTGA
>VUQH01003133.1:8858-28436 GCA_015106775.1 Etroplus canarensis
GTGGGGTTTTTTTTTTTTTTTTTTTTTTTTTTGTGTTGGGGGGGGGGGTTTTTTTTTTTTTTTTTTTTTTTTTTTTTTTTTTGTTGGTTTTTTTTTTTTTTTTTTTTTTTTTTTTTTTTTTTTTTCAGTGACATGCATTTTACATCATTTGGACGAACGCATTGGGTCGCACCTCTTAATCACTGAATTAATGTGTTTCATTCAGTCCAATTGCCACAGGTGCATAAAATCAAACATGTAGCCATGCAATCTGTCTTTTGTGTGGTACTGTAATAAAACACCACCTTGAGACAAATTTGGTCATGAAGTTTCTTTCCTCTTAGATAGTCCGTGATCAATAAAGCATTTAGGAGCCAACACAACACAGCCACAAAGTGGCAGACCACAGAGTGGGGTCAGAGTGGGGTCACTGAGTGCTAAGGTTCAGAGTGTATAAAACTCAGCCATTTTATGATGACTTTAATAACTCTAGAGTTTCAAACCTTATCTACCATTATCATCAGCACAAAAACGGTGATCCCGGAGCTTCATGGCATGGGCTTCCACAACTGGGGGGCTGCATGGAAGCCTTATATATCAGGGTTTGGTATACTTTAAGTTAGGTTCTGTATTCTTTGTATTCTGTCATGTTTATTGCTTAGTCTGTCTCTGTCTCCAGTCCTGTCAGAGTCTCATCCCTGTTTCCTGTTTTACTTTGATACTCATCTGGTCTCGTGTGTTGTGTTCAGTTTTGCTTCCTGCCCCTGATTGTTGTCACCTGTCTCCCCTCCTGTCTCCCCTTGGTTGTCAGTCTGTGTATTTATTCCCCTGTCTTCCTCCGCTCCTTGTCTGGTCGTCAGTCTTCCTTGGTTCCCGGTCTTCGTGTGTCTTCGTCTTGTCAGCCTGTTCTGGTGTTTTCTGCCCAGGCTTCCATACCTCGGCATTCCTGTCAGTCAATAGTCTTAGTCATCTCTCAGTTTAGTTTAGTTTTGCCCCCTGCCTGTTTTTGTGTGGATATCAGCTTTAAATAAAGATCACTTTGTGTTTAAATCAGCCTACCACAGTCCTGCCTTTGGGCTGGCCACACACACACACGCTAGAGACCTGATATTATATCACCAAGCACAATGCCAAGCATCAGATAAGTGAACTATATGGGTGTGAGAGATTTGGCTCAAATGTAAAATCAGAATAAAAGGACAGATTGCACATTTTTACAAGAATCTTTATTTATTTTTTTAATACTTTCCCAAAGCGGCTGTAACTCTGAACTGCTGTTCTGGTTCTTCTCAGTCTATCTCTTAGCAGCGTACACCACATTTGTCTCCAGCTCTCTCTGAGGTGCAGACCTTGTGCTTTTTGGTTTGGGACGAAAATTCAGTGCTGCATAGTTCATGGCATCAGAGTGCACATTCTGTAGATGAAAATGCTCACAGTCACTAATCACACTTCACATGTTAACCTGTTAACATCCAGCAGTTCATGAAAACCCATATAGGGTCTGGGTTAGTTTAATGTCCAGCCCTTTTCAACTATTTGGATTGCCCAGACAGAAATTCTTAACCTTAAAACATTGTATTGCCAAAATAAATCTATAACACTTAATTTGAATCTGAATTAATAAAGGATTCTGATCCTTAAATGCAGTATCTTTTATTGACTGCTTATTATTTCACTACAAAAAGATTCTCACCCTTAACCTGGACAGGTTGTTTATGACGGTTGTTAAAATGTTAAACAACTTAATCAAACAATACTTACATATATATATATATATCAACCAACCAGTTCTGAAAATAAAATAGATTACCTCAATGTGTTGTGGATTCTGACCCTCGTCATGAGCTAAATGACAGAAACAGGAACTCTCTCAGTTTTTTGCTCAAACACCCCCACTCACATACACATACGCACACGTTAAAACATAAATATCTATAAATTACACATATATAAAACATAACATATAAATACCTGTATGAAATGTCCTTATTTTGACAACAAGACTAATGATGACCATTAGAAGAAAAACAGTTAAACCGCCCAGGATCGCGCTTGTCAGGTTTATCAATCGCTTTTCTAAAGAAAAAAATTACTAATAAAATAATGTTTATATATAGTAACTTGCAGTTTTTGAGTTACTTATATTGATGTCTCTCCCTCACTTTTTTTTAACCAAAGACAGGAAAGACAAGAACAGTCTTACCTTGAAGATTTGTTAACTCTTCTTCTACAAGAAAGACAAATAAATTCTATTTTATATCTATGTATATTTTACAACTGAATTTGCAAAAAAACAAAACAAAACAAAAAAAAAAAAACAAGAAGAAATCTTACCTTGAACCTTTAAATATGTTCCACTGATAATTATTGACTTTCCATTGTGTTTCTCTCCACAGAAATACAGCCCAGAGTCAGAAAAATTCACTCTCTTGATATCAAGAAATATGACGGAGGTGTTGGATGTCATGTTGAATTTGCCATCTTGAAATCCATCATAGAGTAAAACATTGCTATCAGAGCTGGACATAGATGAAATGCAGCTGGCATTGGGTCCGTTGGCCAGTTTGAACCAGAATACATGAGAGGGAGCATTGGTAAAGTTGGAGCACTGTAGTGTGACTTCTTCCCCAGGCTGAACCTCCACAGTGTAAAACTGTGAGACTGAGACAGAGATCCAACCTGAAACAAGTATTCATAAACTTTAAATTTAATGTAAAACCAAACAATACCTGTACAAAATAATAAATGCTTTGCTGCTTTCTTTTACAGAGGGAAATCTGGCAAATGTTGCATGAGAAAAAGTACAAGTTGCACTTACTGAAGATCCAGAGTAAAACTTGCACCAAGGCAAAGTTCACCATTGTGTGTACCACCACCACAACAAGGTTTGAACCTGAACTGTGCTATGGTAAGTGATCTGTATAAACCAGGGGGCTGTTCTGAAACAAGCAAGCAGTGCATTCATGAATTTGTAATTCAATAAATACGAAACTATAAATTCACTCTAACTAGAAATGTAAAATTTTTAACTTTGCTGCTGGTTTTCTGCAAAGACTTCTGTTAAATCGAGCTTAAAATACTTACATAGAAATGCTGTTATCAAAGTAAGGATCATCGTGATGCATACAGCAAGACTGCAGCTCTGAACTGTGCTCTGATCTCTATATAAAAAGGCAGGCTGCTTCTGATTGGTCAAACTCACAACATAAATGCTGTCAGAAAAATAGGCGTCACAGCCAGAAAAACTCATAAGCTCAAAACATTTTGTTGTTTTCCAAGTTATCTACAAAATATGTAAAAATAAAAAATCATTTTACATTTTTTTGGTTACTATTATATTGTTTCAACCCATCTACAGCAAACACTTGTAATTGAAAGTTGAAAATGACAGGTTCACACTTATGTTCACTTGGTCCACAATGTTATACATGTGTTTACCTCAGCATGAACTGAGAAATTGTGTTTACGTTTGTGGTTTGTGGCGCATATGCGCATATATGATATTGTAATGTGGTTGGATGCGCTTAGAAAGAAGAAAAAAGACATAACCCCAAGCAAACTGGGGGTTCACTGACACCTTAACAGTGCATATAATTTTGCTGACCAGAATCTTGTGGTCATCTCGACTTTACCCAGCTGTCAGTACCACTGGGTACTCTCCTTAAGGCAATGAGCTACTTTTTTGGTTGCTTGCTGGGTGGAACAGTCTGTACACTTGACCTTATAAGGGGAAAAATCAAAGGCAGAGGGGGCAGCTCCAACCACCAGTCCACCTGAGTCAAACATTCTCTCCTGTGCATAGCCATTGTTTGTAAAATGCTAGTTACAAAGTGACATCACAGACTGTGCTTCGACAAGAGGCCGCTGCACTTGCTCTTGAACATAAAACTTAAGTTAATAATATTACAAACATCCAGTTTCACAGATGCAGTTAAATCTATAAGAAATGTTTAGAGGAGGAACCCATGTTGCAAACTATCTTAGTACATGTAATGACAGCATGGTGGTGCACTGGTTAGCACTGTCATGTACACATCAAGAGGGTTTGGGTTCTAATCCATCAGTTTAGGAGTTTGCTTGTTCCCCCTGAGCTTGCGTGGCTTCTCTCTAGCTACTCCAACCTCCTCTCGCAGTCCAAAGACACGCAGGGCTAGGTTAATTGAGGATTTTAAATTGACCTTAGGTATCAACGTAAGTGTGAATGGTTGTCTTTCCCTCTGTGTTGGCCCTACGATGGACTGGAACCTGTCCAGGGTGTACCCCACCTTTCACTCTAGGCTTCAGTGCCCCCTTGAACCCCTGATGGATGTAGTAGATGTAGTTTTTTGACCGACAGATGCTGCCTGTCTGCTGCCTGCTTCAGTACCTTTGCTCATGTAGTTTTCTCATCTCCTCTCTAGTGCCTCTTCCAGTCTGTTGCTCTTCGGCTCACTGCTTTCCCTTCTTAGACTTTCTGGAACACCCCCCGTGGCCACATGACACTTATTTCATTTCACAAACTAGAAATAATATTTGGCCTTTCTCTTCTGCTAGTATAAATGTCACTATTTTGGTAGATGGGTGAAAAATTTATAAAAGGAGGTGGATTTTAACCAACCCTAAGGGGGCTATTGGAAACCTGGTGCATGTTAAGAAGTTCAGTGGCGAGTAAGAATAGAAAAACTTAGTGTATCAATGATTTTTTTTTTATTATTTTTTTCAATGTTAGTTATATCAAAGTACAAATTTGTTACCAGATGTTCAAAACTGTTGCCCGTAAACTACAACCATAAGGGTAGAAGTAAAGGTTTGCCTGTAAGAACAATACCTTAGAGGTCAAGTTGTTGTACTATGATATTTGATCTGAGAATGCACACATCTCTACATGTAGATTTATTAAAATGTACATTTGATATGGAAGGGCATCAGAAACAAACTTAGGCTATGAATGCTGTGGTGTGTTGCATGGTTCATAATAGCTCCTAGCTCTTTCTCCCATCTGACAGCCCTTGTTCCTTAATCATGAAATGTGGCGTTACTCTGGAGAAAATGTGAAAACTCTCCAGAGTCATTTTGGCACAAATACAGCCCTGCATGATTCTGTTTCCCACCGACTGGCTGTTGAGTCATACACCCCAAACAGGATGAAGACCCCCCAAATATCCATGTAAATGCATTTTATCCAGGTCGTTCCACTTCTTCCCAAAACACAACTTCCTTCTACATTAGTCATTTCAAGAATGATTTTCTGTATTTAGATGGGCACGACTAGCTCAAGAGCATGATTGACTTTTTCTCTGTCACACTAATCACTGCCATCCTAATGTGCCCTGGCACTGTCTTTATTATGTTTTCTGCAGACAGTTATGCCTGACGTATATTTGGTGATGAAGACCTCTGTATTTCACCATTTTTTGATGTGAATGTCTTGCTTGGAGGAAAACGAATAGCAGTTTCCTCATTTGGCTCATAATCAGAATCATCAGACTCAAGATTTACCTCAAGATGGTCTTCATCTTCACACATCCTTCTCTATTTCACTGTCAGCAACAGCAGTGCGATAGTGTTTTATGAAGTAACTAGAAAGGAGTTATTGATGCTATTCAAGTAAGATGCAAACAGCTGTTCTGAAAAACAGAGTGCACCTGGGGAGATGGCCTGGAGCTGCACATACAGTAGCTTTTCTCTGATCTGCCAGTGCCGAAACACTTGCAGCCTGGAGCAGAGTGAGAAGTTTCACGTGCTGCTGCTATAAACGTTTCACACACCTTTCACAAGTTTACAAGTTTTATAGGTGCTCACGCGCTATGTAAATCAAACTGTTATAAGCCTGTGTGATGTGCAAAGACACAAACATCCCACCAATGCAGACAGTGCTCACAGTCACAACTGTAGGTGCAGCAGTGGGCTTGTGGGTGTCACTCATGCTTGTAGATACAGCAATGAATCATTTTGAAATCGATTATTTTATTTAGACACGCAGCACATTGACATCCATGCAGATTTTAGAAACTCTCTAGTGTTTTTTTCAAAACTTTCAGCTAACAGGCCTCATGATTTTCATTTCACCTGTTCTCAGAACCCCCCCCATTTTCTCTTCCTCTCAAACAAGTCACTAAATCCTCCATTGCTGCATATTCTATCATTATAAAATCACTTGAAAACAAATGAATCAGAATTAGAATCATCATTACTATCAGAATAATTTATACTCGGGGTAATTTAATTTTTTTACAGACACTCAGATATATAAATAAACGTGAAAAGCAGAAAATAAAGATGAAAATAAATAAACGTGTATGTTAAAAATGTATTATCTAACATGAATAACTCCAAAGTTAAACGTCCCACTTCAGATATAAATCTTATATTTCAATCCAAAGTGATAAAACAAGTTCTTGACTGCAAATTAAAAGTTTCTGAAAGTAAAAGTAACAACTCCGCCCACAGGTCTCCTGCAAACAGAGACGCACAAGTTTCACTCTGAGCTGGCAGCAGCATACACAGCATTTGACTCAGGCTTGTTTTTGTGGTATTTGACCAAACGTTAAATAATAAATAATAATAAATCATCTTACATAATTTGAGGGAGAAAGCTTTCACATTATGCATATAAAAGTAAACACTGAAGCCGGTCTCACCTCTTGCTACTTCACCATCACCTTTGCGACTGCACAGAAACACCCTTCATGCCCACTGGTGAAAATCCACAACATGCGAGCGCAGAACTGGGGGATAGAAGTATACCTATTGCTGCTCTCTGTCTCTCACCCAAGAAAAAATCCTGATTGGAATAAGAATCCAGCTCCGGGAGGCTGGTTCCAGAACATGAGCTACATATTGAGTTGAGCCCAGCTACACTCATTGGGCATGTTGGTTAGTACACCACACTAGGAATGGGCTGGACCCCCTTTTGCCCTCAGAACTGCCTCAGTCCTTTGTGGCATAGATTCCACAAGATTCTGGAAACATTCCTCAGAGGTTATGATCCATATTGACATGATAGTATCATGCAGATTTATCAGTTGCACATCCGTGATGTGACTTTCCCATTCCACCTCATCCTAAAGGTGCTGTACTTGATTGACATCTGGTGACAGTGGAGGCCGTTTGAGTACAGTGAGCTCATTGCTGTGTTCAAGAAATCAGTTTGACCTGATTTAAGCTTTGTGACATGCTGGGTAGGATGTCACAAAGGAAGGGGCGTGGTCATCAACAATGCTTCGGCAGGCTAAAGCATTTAAATGATGCTCAGTTGATCCTAAGATTAATCCTTCATGAGGTGTATGCCAAATTCTGATCCTGCTATCCAAATGTTGCAGCAGAAATCAATACTCATTAGACCGAGCAACAGTTTTCCAATCTTCTGTTGTCCAATTTTGGTGAACCCATGCAATTTGTAGCCTCAGTTTCCTGTTCTTAGATGTCAGGCGTCTTCTGCTGCCATAGCCCATCTGCTTCAAAGCTCCACACACTGTGCATTTAGAGATGCTTTTCCATATACTGTATTTCCTTCCTATCAGCTTGAAGCAGTCTGGCCATTCTCCTCTATCCTCTGGCAATAACAAGAAATTTTTGCCGAGAGAACTGCTGCTCAGTGAATATTTTATGTTTTTCTCTGCAAACCCATGCATCCTGAAATACTCAGACCATCTGGTACCAACAACCATGCCTCATTCACTCTACTCTGTTAAACTAAAGCAGGTTATCCTGACCATGTCTGCTTGCCTAAATGCATTGAGTTGCTGCCATGTGACTGACTGATTAGATATTTGCATTAATAAGCAGTTCAATAGGTGTGCCTAATAAAGTTTAATACTTGGCTGAAAATCCTTTGCAGGCAATGACTGTCAGAAGTCTAAAATATGAACAGACATAGATTTATTTTGTTCTTCAGCCTAATCATGGCCTCCTTCTCTTGTATTTACATCTCTTTGGACCTCATTTTGAGAATTTCTTTGAACAGCGACCAAATGCAAGTTCAGCACTTATGATCAACTCCAGAACTTTTACCTGCTTAGTTTGTAGGGGACCAGCCTCTGCTGGTCATAAAACTTACCGTGAGTCAGTTGTCCCATTACTATGGAGCCTGTGAAAAAGGGGCACCATGTATAAAAAGGACTATAATTCCTAAACAGTTGATGTGATTTGTTTTTTAAACTTCTTTAATTATAGCTGAAAATCTGCACATTCCTCATCATACAAACAGAAATGATACACATCTGATAGAAGTGTATATTTATCACTAAGTACCTTTGATTGCTGATGATTTTCATGTAATTTTAATTTCAGCTGAACCAAGCAGCATCTTCAAAGAACATTTTGCTAGGTGATAATGGCCAAACATAAAGATCATCATGTCCAGTCCATACACGACTTGCCATTTTTAATTTTAGACATTAGCCTGACCGATATATATTCATTACACACATACACAGTCTACTAAGTGAAGCAACCAAGACAATGTTGAGATGTTAGGAGTGGCAAAAGATTTATTTATTTATTTTTTTAAGTTTGAAAACAACATGACAATAGCAACATAATTTGCGACATATTGACTAAAACATGGACTATATATAAAATATATTGCCACTCTTTGGTTTTAGACTGTGGATGTTTTGAAGCTATAATGTTAATGTTTTTGCCACCTACACGTTAGTTTTTGCAGCTAGAAGTTATCACATTTAAAGTGAGGGTGGATTGCTAAGTTAATCAGTCAAATAAAGCTAACAAGCTTAATTAGCAAGCTGCGCTGACAATTTTACGAGTGCAATCCACTTGTAACTGCTGATTAGTACTCCGTAAAAGACTAAGAAAATGCTACAATTATACTCACAAAAAACTGAAGCTTCTTGAATGGTCAGTATCGTACAACAAGCCTTAACAGTTAGCAGATAAATCCAGTGAGAATGCTCCCAAATGTACTAGTGGTGCAAAAAGGTTTAGTAATAGTAATAATGAGGGACTTGGCGGAGGTGTGGTGGTGGCTATCAGTTACAGTTGCCTGTGTGCGGAAACCTGTGAATCAAAAACAACAATGTGCATAGGAAACATTGTTCATGAAGAAAGAAAGAAAGACAAGAAGGCCATTTTAATCAGATAATAACCATGTTTTTAATGCTCTAATCTTGGACACTTTTAACATGGAAGCCTATGGAGGATTCACTGACTTTTAGAACATGCATAAAGTAGCCACTGAAGAACATCAGATATGAATTTATTTTGTTGCCCCATAGGTAGCCCCTTGATTTAAAAAACAAAAGAAATAATAATAATAATAATAATAATAATAATAATAAAAAGGGGTTGTGCCATCTTTCAACTATGACAGTGGATTTCTTCCTCTCCCACCAACTAAAGTGCTGCTCAGAAATGTGCTCAGTGCTGTCACTTGTGGCCAGAGCTCATATTGCAGTGATTAAAATCACAGTTTCATAAACATAATCATATCAGAAATCATCAGACAGAAAAACTAAAAAAAAAACATCTACTGAGTTTGTAACTCACTCTTTCTGTAATAATGCATAAAAGTCAAAGGTTCATGGTTGTGAGATGGCATTCAGGAATGTGGTGGTCCTGAGTGTGTCCTAAGTTGTTTAACTTGTAGCATGAAGAAGACTGAGTGTCCTCGTTCTTTTAAGGTGGTTCAATGAAAAATCAGTTCTCAGGTTGGAGATGAGTTTCTGTTAAAAAAAAAAAAAAGCCAGACAATTTTAATAAAGATAACTGTATCAGAAGCGATACAAAATTGAATAAGTAAATTGTGAGTTGAAATGCACACAAAATCTCAAAGATGTATTGATTTATATGGATGTTTTGTTTTATGAGCAGTTCAGATTCAGAGACAGAGAGACAAATCTGACCTGTCACTTGTCTCTGTATTGCATTTAGGCCGAGTTGTGATAAAGTCATGTGAAAAATAAATAAATAAATCACAGGATTCTATGTAGTCATGTGAAAAAGTAAATACACCTTTACTTCTGCTTTTCTACTGCTTACAATTAAGAGCATAAGCAGCATCCAGGTTCACCTAATCAAATAATCATCAGCTAGTGTGGTCACCTCTAGAAAAGCAGAAGTTTTGATGATTTGGTGGTGTGGGGCATTCAGGTGTGTGTAGAGTAATCAGATCCTGATAAAATGAACTTTTGTGTCCAACAATCTGGGAAAATGTTTACAGAAATTTAACATTTGAAGATCATATTTTACTTAAAAGTGACCTTCTTAACTTCTTTTCTAAGAAAATATAATTAAAATAAAAGGATGCTAAGTGTCTTATGCCATAGTTGTCTTTTTTTATCCCAATATTGTGAAAAAAACCAAACAAACAAAAAAGCCAACTGCTGTCTACTGTTTTTTCAGTTCCTGTTTTGTCAAGTGTTATTTTTCCTTTCACTAGGGATGATTCCATGAACTGGCACATCACGTTCAATGCTATGGTGAGACTCACTAATAACTGAGAAAAGAACAAAAAGAACACTGTGAGGATCACCTTTTTCCAGTTTTCCAGGTTTACTAGATTCAGTCAAAACGTGGGCTATTATCTCAAATTGTGGGACAAGAAGACAAGTGATAAAAATGCTGTGCAGTTTCACATTAAGAGGGACAGCTGGTACTCCTTGGCATGCCAACACAATCCCACAATCTTCCCAGGAGTAGACATCCTAGTAAATATGCCTTGAGGGGACTTTTGTTGTGAATTGGCGGTGTATAAATAAAACTGATTTGAATTTGAATTAAATTCACACAAAGAAGTCAGACCATGCAGTGCTTAGACCATGCATTTCACAATCTACAGGCCTCCTGGGGTTGCTGTGAGGCAACATTGCTAACCACTGAGCCAAAGTGGTTAGCACAATAACACTTTTGTTTGACCACAAACTCCTCTGTCAACCAATATTCATTGCTTTAAAAAAAATCAAAGTAACACTTTTTAATCAGAGTATAGCCACAAGTCAGTTCAACTTGTGGGATATTGATCTTGTCAGTTAAGCAGCAGAGGGGCTTGTTAATCAGTTTCAGCTGCTTTGGTCTTAATGAAATCAACAACTGGTGCACTAGAGGGGCAACAATGAGACCACCCCCAAAACAGGAATGTTTTACAGGTGGAGGACACTGACATTTATTCTCATCTTTTCTAACCGTTTTTTCACTAGTTTGTTTTCGTCTAGGGTCAGTGCCACTACTGGTAGCATGAGGTGATACCTGGACCCTAAAGAGGTTGCACAGGTAGTCCAACTCTTCCATGATTGCACATCAATATGTACCATTGCCAGAAGGTTTGCTGTGGCTCCCAGCACAGTCTCAAGAACATGGATTAGATTCCAGGAGACAGACAGTTACTCTACGAGAACTGGACAGGGTTGTAGAAGGTCCTTAATCCATCAGCAGGACCGATATCTGCCCATTTGTGCAAGGAGGAATAGGATGAGCACTTCCAGAGCATTACAAAATGACCTCCAGCAGGCTACTGGTGTGAATGTTTTGAATCAAAACATCAGAAACAGACTTCATGCAGGTGGCCTGAAGACCTGATATCCCCTAGTGGGCCCTGTGCTCACTGGAACTTGACTGGCATTTGTCATAGAATACCAGAACTGGCAGGTCCTCCACTGGCACCCTGTGCTTGTCACAGGTGAGAGCAGGTTCACCCTGAGCACATGGGACAGACGTTAAAAAGTCAAGAGAAGCCGTGGAGAACATTATGCTGCCATTAACATCATTAAGCATGACTGGTTTGGTGGTGGGTCAGTGATAGTCTGGGGAGGCATATCCATGGAGGGACGCATAGCCCTCTACAGGCTAGGCAACAGCACTCTGACTGCCATTAGATATTGGGATGAACCCTTGGACCCACTGTCAGACCCTACATTGGAGCAATGGTTTCTGGGTTCCTCCTGGTGCACCACAATGACTGGCCTAAAGTGGTGAGAGTATGTAGGCAGCTCCTGGTGAAAGAAGGAAGTGATACCACTGACTGGCCCTCATGCTCACCTGACCTAAATCGATAGAACACCTCTGGTATGTTATGATTTGGTCCATCTAACACCGCCAGGTTGCACCTCAAACTGTCCAGGAGCTCAGTGATGCCCTGGTCCAGATCTGGGAGGAGAGCCTCCAGGACACCATCTGTCCTCTCATTAGGAACATGCCCCGACTGTGTCAGGCATGCATACAAGCACATGAGGACCATAAAAACTACTGAGCACCATTTTGAGTTGCTGTATTGAAATTTCGACAAAATATACTAGCCTGCCGCATCATTCTTTCACTTTGATTTTCAGGGTGAATTCAGCCCTCTGTACGTTGATAATTTTCATCTCCATCAAACAATCTGACAATCTTTCAGTTTTAACACATTACCCAGTCCATATTAGTATAGATATCAGCATGGTTTTTTTTTCATTGATATCTGATAGGTTTTCTAAATGTTCCTCTAATTTTTTTTGAGCAGTATATTATAGAGTCAAATTTGAGGTAATTTTTCTTACAGTAGAACTTAATTGAAACTGGGTTGTGCAACAGGACAATGATCCCAAGCACACCAGCAAATCTGAAACAAAATGACTGAAAAAGAAAAAGGAAAAGGCTGAGGTCTAGACTTTGATTGGGTCATTGCAGCACCTCGATTTGACTGAAATAGTTTGAAGTGTGCATGAACAAATGTCATCAAATCTCAATGAACTATAAAGAGTGGTCCAAAATTCCTCCACAATGATGCGAGAGATTGATAAAGTAAGACAGAATACAACTGCTTAAAGTTACAGCTTATTACAGTGTTTCTAAAAGCTACTGAATGATGAGGTTAACTTTTTTTACATGACTGCAAAGATTCCTGTGAACCTTTTGTTTTTACAAGACCATTTAGAAAAGTTTCAAGAGGATGTGCAAAGAAACAAAAAGATAAGCGAGACTCCTTCAGTACCTTTCTGAATCCTTATTTTGACAACAAGGTAGATGATGACCTTAGTGAGAACAATCGTCACACAGCTTAGGATCACAGTTGGCAGGTTTGTTGTTTCACCAGCTTCTTCTACCATAAAGATGAATAAATCTGACTTAATGAATGACATATTTTGGGCAAAAATGTAAAAGATTCTTAAAATATTATCCTTCCCATTTAAAGTACTCTTTTACAGTCTGACTGTGATGTAAAAATATGCATCTGTTTCTGTTTTTCAGCACATTTGGCATGTTACACCATTCTTACCTTGAAGCTTTAAAATTGTTAAGCTGACAATCACTGGGTATCCCTCTGTGTTGTACCCACAAAAATAAAATCCATAGTCATACAAATCCACATGTTTGATTTTGAGAAAGACAGTGGAGATGTTGGATGTCACTTCAAATTTTTCATGTTCAACTCCATTGCAGAATGTGGCAGGCTCAGTAGAACTGTAAATGCGTGAAATACAATGAGGCAGGCTTGTGTTGGTTACCCTAAACCAGATTATGTGAGAAGGAACAGCAGAGAAGTTGGAGCACAGCAGCGTGACATTTTCACCAGGCTGGACTTCCATGGTCTGAGACTCAGAGAGAGACACCCAGCCTGAAACAAACAGCAAAGCAATGTAGTTCTCAGCTGGTAAGACAAATACAGACGATAATACAACCAGTACTTACCGAGGCTGCAGAGAAGTAAAGCTGTTCTTACAGTAAAGCTCATTGCGGAGCAAATGAAATAACTGTGCCTCAAGAAGAAACCTTAACATTGAGGAAGTTTTTTTTTAATTTTCTAGTTTTGTTTTTACTTCTATATTTACCTCATTGCCCACACAATGTTCTAGCACAAACATCTGCACAAGCAATGCAATGTAAGTTCGGCCCTTTCATCACATGCAATGTTAACACCTTCACCACATCTGGGCATGTGATCTGACTGCTCTGAGTCTGTCATAAATATTTCCTACCAGGAAGTGTCAGAAAGCATGGTCATTTGTTAGAATGTAACGATAAAAGACGGATATTAGTTTGCTGAAGGCAATAGTCTACCAAGAGAATGAATTTATCAGAACTTACACTCACTGTTCACTTTATTACTAGACAGGATCCCACCCCCTCTTTTACATTTTGTTCAGCATAAATTCAGTGAACTGCAAGAAACATTCCTTTTGCCTATACCGACACTAAATTTTCATGGCATTGCTGTGTTAGAATTGGCCTTGTTTTTGGACATCAGGTATTCTTATTCTGAGTTTCTCACCATGAACTCGCTTTGTACTTCTTATTGAGCTCACTGTGCGTAAAATATGTTTATGTATGTTCCAGAACTATAAGGTAACATAACCAGTCAGAACTGGTTTGTATGCTGGGGGCAGGCTATATTTTGTCTTTACTATTTCTGTTGTGTTAGATACACGCCTGAAAATCAACACTCACACACTCACTGCAAAAAACATTCCTTTCACATATACTGACACTAAATCATTGTGGCATTGCTGCAGATTTGGTAACAGTACGTCTATGATGCTGATTTTCTCTTAGAAGCTCCGCTTGACTGAGATTTGGTGACTGTGGAAACCAATTGTCTACAAACATCATGTTAAAGAAAGCAGTCTGAGATGATGTGAGCTTTGAGAAATGTTGTGGTATTTGTTTTACAGTTGGGTAGGCCCTGCTGATGGGTGATGTTGGGTGTTGAGACATGTGAAAAACTAATTACAACGCATGATTCAGTAACTTGTAGAAATAATTTTACGTACAACTTCATTGTTGAGGAGTAAATTTGCTCCACTCGTCTTTACAATATTGCTTCAGGTTGCTGAGGTTTACAGGCTTTCATTTACACACAGATCTCTTAATGTCCCATCAAAGCTTTTTACTTAGGTTGGGTTTTGTCTGGGCCATTGTCCTGTTGCATGACAAAATTTTGGCCAAGCTTTCGATGTTAGATAAACAGCCTCACAGTTGACTCTAGAATACTTTGGGATACAAAGGAGTTCATCTTTGACTCAATGACTGCAAAATGCCCACATCCTGTGGCTGCAAAACAAGCCCAAATCACCACACCTCCACCACTGTGTTTGACAATTGGTATGATGTGTTTGTGCCAACGTGCTGTGTTTGGTTTTCTCCAAACATCTTCACTTTGGGCTCATCTGTCTGAAGGTCATTGGTCCAGATTTTTTGTGGTTTGTTTAGATGCAACTTTGGAAACCTAACTTTGGAAACACAAGCCCCTTCCACCATGTAGGGTTGGGTCATAAAGAACATCTGGCATTAAAAGTACCACCAAATTATCCGTGTGGATTAATTTGCTGTGGTGACACCTTGGAGGCAACACAAAGGAGCAGTAGAGAGTGCACTTCTTTGATTGGCTGCTACTTACTCTCTTAGGCTTACAACCAGTACGGCCATTCTATGACTTCTACTGAAAACAAGTCGTTTTCATGCAGGTAACTGCCTCATACTGGATGTATTTTCCATCTACAGTAACAGTGTTCTCTCTAAATCCCTATAGATTTTATGGGGTTCAGGCCGTTGGGACTTGGTTTGGGAACCAGAGGCCGGTTCAAGACTCACCCAGAGCACTATATGTGTGGAGGCTGGAAGCCAGAACCAGAAAAAGTTGCCGAGCACTGCTGGTTCAAGGCCTGCATGGACCACTATATATGGAGGGTGGACTGGAAGCTGGACAGGTGTCAGTTCACCCCATGAGCACTGCTGAGGTGCCCTTGAGCAAGGCACCAAACCCCTATATTGTTTCCTGGTGCCCTTCCTAGGCAGCCTCCTCACCCTGCCACCTCTCTACGAATGCATGTCTACTGGTTCTTTGCATTTGTGTGTTTTTTCAGACCTGCATGTAAAATTGTGTAGAACTTGAACTTCCTCACTTGTGGGATTAATGCAGGTCGTCTTCTTCTTCTTAGACGTTTGCGTGTGCAACTCCCAGTAGATCTGAAATTATTAAAACCAGTCTGTCTATTACAGCCAACATGTCACAATCATAATGCCTTTAATGCCAGTTTGATGCTTTGGTTCAAACTTCAGCAGATACTCTTGATCTTGGCTTAATGCATTAATGCTGCGGATCTAAACAGCAATGAGAAAGACACAACACTTTTGTGTGAAAGCAGTGCAGCTTTTTTATTTGCATGTGGTTTGATTGCAAAGTTACCGGATAGTCTTTCTGTGGCTTTCAGTTTGATAAACACTGTTGACAAGGGGGAGAGTCACAGGACTGGTTGCATGCCAACATATTCTTGAGAACACCTTTTTGTTTCACATTCACAGCTGCTGATTCTGCATACAATAAATATATTTATTAGTCAAAGTACCTTCGTGTTTTTATCCTAAAACTTGACTACGTGAGTTTAGTAGAACCATTCACCAGTCCACCATTTCTACCAGGAGACCCTGTTGCTTTCTATTGCTCATATATGCACATAAGTGAGGTGATACATTAACTTGTTTCAGTAGCAGTGCTCTCGGTCTAAATCAACAAGTCATTTGATGTTTGTGGTCAAAGCTGAAGTCTTGTTCTTTCGGTTCTGCTCAGACCACACGGTGCTTTCTCTTTCTGTGAAGTGATGTATGTCATATGCAGCCACCCCTTCCCCCTGCAGACCTTTTGACTATTCCTATGAGTAAGTTTGAAAAACATCAAGTAGGCCTTTGTTGCATTAAGGAAAAGATTGTAGGCAAACAGGTTAAGACACAAAAACCAACTCTTTGTGCACACTTAATTTCAGAACATATTTTTCCATTAGGCAAATGGATAACTTTATTTGCTGGCAGCATAAAGAATATGACTTCCCACGTATCTCTCTGTTGTAGGCCTTCTGTGTCTCATTGATTTTGGTGGGAGCCTAAGCACTGCAAACTTTAGACCAACAGAGCCCACAATCTGTAAATGAAGAATTCAGAATCACACATATAGAAACCAGCTCACAGTCTGTAACTGACTTAATGTTCTTCACAAAGTTCTCATGCTTAGAGGGGCATAGTATGAGCTAAGCTATTAAAATGCCCAGAGGGGTGTACTACAAAGCTGGATTGATGGAGGTTAGCCTAAAACCAGATTTACCAGTGTCTCTTTTGACCTGGCTAGAACATCATGATAATGTCAGGTTAAACATATAACCCGGTCAGGAGTTTCACTTTAGAAATAATTGGCAGACAAACAAATATATTAACCTGTGAACACACAAGCTTAACATCATTGTCATGTTTTTAATATTCTGCTTATTATATGTTCCTCTTTCAATGAAACCATCCTCCACATCCCAAAGGTGCTCTTTTGGATGGAGATTTGGTGACTGTGGAGGCCATTTGAGTACAGTGAACTCATTGTCATATTAAAGTAATCAGTCTGAGATGATTTGAACTTTGTGACATGGTGTGTTATCCTGCTGGAAGCAGCCATCATAAGGTGGGTACACTGTGGTCATTAAAGGATGGACATGGTCAGAAACGATGCTCAAGTAGTTCAAAATGTTTTAACAATGTGCAGTTGGCACAAAATGTCTTAAGAAATTATCCCCTGTACTATTACACCACCAGCAGCCTGAACTGTTGATATAAGGCAGGATGGATCCATGCTTTCATGTTAGATATGCCAAATTCTGACCCTACCATCTTATTGCCGCAGCAGAAAATGAAACTCATCAGACCATGCAGCATTTTCCAAATCTTCTTTTGTTCAGTTTGGCTGAGACTGTGCAAACTGTAGCCTCAGTTTTCCGTTTGTGGCTGAAAGGAGAGACCCGGTATGTTCTTCTGTCATGGTCCCCCCTGTCCTCTCTGGTGCTCTACCCATCCCCTCTGTCTTTTCTCTGCTTAGTCTCTTTCTTTCCTCCTCTGTCAGGCTGGGCTGGGGTCATTAACCCTCTTACACTCCACAGCTGCCCCCCCGTTTGCAGCCTCCAGTGATCAGCTGATTGTCAACCTCACCTTCTTAAGCAGCTATCTCCTGACACTCAGCGCTGGATCGTTGCTTGCAACTCGTAGTAAGCCTCACCAGCTTTCCCAGTCTAGACTCGTTCCTAGTTGTTTGCTATCTGCTTAAGTTAACCTGCTTCCCCCTTCCTTCTGCCTGCACCTCTAACGGCTCCCTCTTTGTCTCCAGGCTCGCTTCCAGGCAACATCCCTCTCTCGGACCCTCTTCTTGGAAACCCTCTCGGATATTCTCTCTCTCGGACCAGCTGTGGAGGACAAGCTAGAGCGCACTCACCCAATCCCAGCCCTCACCTCAATATCAAACCCTTTGTTGCATATTCAACCTTCTTGTAATAAACTCTTTTAAACCGGCTTCTGCATAGGATCGTTTCTTCAGCCATGACATCACTGGAACTAAGGGGACAAGGCCAACTCCAGAAAAACAATCAGAATCAGAATACTTTATTAGCCCATAGCATTATACCTCCTCCTTGACATTTTACAGTTGCCACAATACAGTCAGGTAGGTAATGTTCTCGTGGCATATGCCCAACCCAGACTCATCCGTTCAGACTGCCAAAAGCGTGATTCGTCACTCCACAGAACAGAACATGTTTCCACTGCTCCAGAGTCCATCTGACACCTGGCATTTTGCTCGGTAACGTATAGCTTGTATGCAGCTGCTCAGCCATAGAAAACCTGTGAAACTCCTGGCACACTGTTTTTGTGCTGATGTTAATGCCAGAGGAAGTTTGGAACTCTGCAGTTACTGAGGCACAGAATGTTGGCAAAATTTACCCATATGCACCTCAGCACTGAGCAAATCCACGCTGTAACTTTACATGGTCTGCCACTTCGTGGCTGAGTTGCTGTGGTTCCTAAACGCTTTGACCTTGCAATAATACCACTTAAAATTGAACATGGAATATCTAGGAGGGACAAACTGCTTTGTTGCAGTGGTTGCATCATATCACTGTGCCATGCTCAAATTCAGTGAGTGCTTTAGAATGACCCATTCTTTCACAAATGTTTGTAAAGGCAGACTGCATGGCTAGGTACTTGATTTTACACACCTGTGGCAACGGGACTGATTGAAACACCTGAATTCAATGAATAAGAGGTGTGACCCAATACTTTAATCCATATAGCGTAGCTTCGGTGAAGAGGTTGGTTTTGTCGCAATCAGCAAACAATGACACCGTCATTTCTGTAGTATCCTCATGAGTTATTTGCATTAAAGAAATTTCTGGTAACTTGACTAAGGATATGAAATCAGCTTGAGATGCTTAGATACAGTTTCTTCTTTTTCTTCTTTCAGCTGCTCCTGTCAGGGGTCTCCATCTGCCTCCATCTCACCCTACCCCTTGCATCCTCTTCCCTCACACCAACCCTCTGCATGTCCTCCTTCACTAGATCCATGAACCTTCTCTGTGGTCTTCTTCTTTTCCTCCTGCCTCCTTCCTCCATTTTCAACATCCTTTGTCCAGTATATCCACTATCCCACCTCTGAACATGTCCAAACCATTTCAAACTTGCCTTTCTGACTTTGTCTCTAAACTGCTCAACCTAACCTGTCCCTCTGATGTACTCAGATGCTTAGATACAGCAATAGTATTAAAACATTTAAAAGGAATGACTCCTCTATAGTAAAACAATGGCCTGAAAACCACTGACAGTGCACCTTGAACACCAGAAAGGCAAATATTTATCTTTTTGTTTTCATCTAAAGAAAGTTAACCTTTG
>VUQH01003133.1:28456-44040 GCA_015106775.1 Etroplus canarensis
AATTAACATATTAAAAAAAAAAAAAAAAATAACATAAGAGTTAGAAGAGTCAAAGTGGGGGAGCTCGATGTTATGCAGCAACAGTGAAAAATATGAAAAAAGACTTCATTTTAAGCTGAAAGTGTGTGTTGCAATGAACAATGATGAAAATATTTCTTATGATTATAAAAATATGTAATTTGGCATTTTGTTAGCTCTTACTTTGATTAGAACCATAAATGGATTATTGAGTGCACTGAGTAACATTAAATAAAACATTAATATTAATCAGTGTAATTTGACTCATGAAACCTTGCAGATGATCCACAAATGCAAACCTCACCCATCATTGCTGTGTAATTGCTTTTCTTCACACCTCCCTTTATAACGTTATCGGCAATCACATCATTTACACAGCGCTTTTCACCTTCTGCAGCATTGTGATTTGCTTTCTTCATACCTGACTTTATCACCAGGCAAATTGTTTGCTAAGCCGCAGGATAACAAGCTAAGCCTGTATTTACCTTACTCTCAGAGCACAAACACTACTAATACCAGTCCGGGTGCACCACCACTGTGCTGCTGGGCCTCTCCCAGTGGGGCGTTGGGTAGACTTGTGTTGACAGTGGTGTTGCCCTAGTAAGCCTGATGATTCACACACAATGTTGTGCCAATCTGCGGGTCTCGACACACCAGTAGTGCACACGCCTTGCAGGCCAGCCGGTGGCTTATTGTGCAACAACATGGCATTGAAAACTTTCCTTAGTGGCGCAGACTTGTGAGTAGAAAACAAAATCCATTGCCTCTTTTTCTTGGACACACCAGCATGCATTGTGCAATACGTGATTCTCACTTGGACAATATGATTCAGCACTTACTGGTGAACAAAATAAATTCAGCTGCCTCTCAGTTTGGTCTACAGTAAATCACTTGGCATTTAGGTCTATTTATGACTGTCTGTTGGGAAAAAATGTACGTCAGCAGTGTTTTTACAATTGCTGTATTGTTTGGTTAGGTCAAAAATGTCTTGTTCCTTCTTGAACAGAGTAATTCAGTTGATGACCAATAGGAGATATTTTGGGACATAAGTGAAGAGCACATTTTGTTATCACATCAGCTAGAGTCGGCTTGGAACTCCTTAAAAGAACATTTTAAATGTGCGGCTCTCACAGAGCAGCAAACGTGTCTGGTCGACTCTTTTTATGTATGACACTCAAGCCCCGTGGCCTTAATGTAGTAGAGAGCCATGCCGACTGTTAGCACCTGTAATCTGAAGAGCTGAGGTCACCTCTAGCACTTGGGAGTACTTGTCCTCTTTGTCTTTCTCACAAAACTCCCTCTCTCTCTTGTATCTGGTGTCTTTCTCCCTTCTCTCACCCTTTTTATCTGTCCTTTGACATAAAAAAAGCAAGAATAAGGGTGGGAATTGGAGCTGATACAGGTGGTGAGAAGATGTGCGAGGTTCACCAAGAGTGAAACGTGAGAGAAGACCATTCAGATAGACCAGGGAAACTATTTTTCTCTAATGGCTTCCAGAGAAGGCAAACACCAACTAGTGCTATCCAGATGTAATCTACAGGCGTTTTTTTCCTTAACTTCTTTTAAAAATGAATATATTACCTTGTTCTACCCAAAGTAGCTGGATAATTTGTTCCATTTCAGGGTAGGGAGAGGAAAGCAGGCGACAGTCAGTCCAGCAGCCACATAGGTTCAGGCTTTGTTGGAGAGTATCACGTAGCTGTCTTTTATGACCTGCTTAACACCAGAGAGTTGAACACAGCCATGTATCCTGGAGTATGTGACATGGTGTGAATGCAGTAGGGGTGGACACTGTAATAAAAAAGCCCATGTTCGTGTGCATAAAAGACACATGGCTACATGGAAAGTGAGAGGGGTCCATGTTTGTTTGTCTGCAGTAAATTACACTGACGCCTGCTTCTCTGGTTCCAGTGAAAGAAATTGTTTTTGCTACAACTTTCCACTGTTTAAAAGGGAAACACGATTGTGACTGGGCTCATGTGCCAAGAGGAAACCCTGATGCATGCTGTTGACTGGATACACTGTTCTGAGATTTAAAACAGACAGCAAATATTGGGCACAGTAGACCATTTGCATAACAGTGTCTGTCTCAACTACTGTCTGCCTCTCAGGACCATCATAAATTGCCAAAAAACATTTATCTTTTGTATCTAAGAGCTTCATCCATCATGCAGTGAGAGATAACACATGTCTCTGTTTACACATTATATTCTCATATAAAGCCAATGAGTGCTCCCTAATGGGATATATATGTGACACTGAGCGTTTTGTCTTTGTGTACGTGCGTCTAAGCAAGGAGAGACAGGTGGTGAGTATGAATGCAGGAGAAGATGTGTGGGTGTTTATGTTTGAAGGGATGAGGTGGAGGAAGAAGGGATAAAGGAGTCAGCAGCTATAGGGTCTTCAGCACAACATGGAACATTTGTCCTGACAGAAACCAACAGGAGTACTGTTAAACAAGTCTGTGTGTATGCAAGAGTCAGCGTGTGAGATATCATGTTTATCGCTGCTGTTTGTTATGTATGTCAGAGCCAATATGTTTATATGACAGTGCTTTGGCTCAGGAGACTGATGATCAATTCCTTGAAAGATCACTGGAAGGTCCCCCTGTGAACACTTGGCTCCGCTTTTCTGAGGGAGAGGAATAACAGTCGCCTCCATGATATCTTCCACATGCACTCAATGACACTTTGCTTATTTTTTTTTTTTTGGCTATTTTGTCCTTCATCAGACATGTTAGAGGTTGAGCAAAAGGGAAGAAGAGGAGAAAGAGAGAGACAAGGGTGAAGGAAAGTGAGTGGGAGACAGGAAAAAGTGAGAGCTGATCTTAAGTTTCAGTGGAGAGCCGGCAGCTACACAAACAGTGGATGAAGTTTGGGGTTGGGGAGGGTGAGGGCCGAGCAGCTGAGGGAGAGGGATGGATGGATGGATGTGGAGAGAGAAGAAGGGAGGGACTGAGGCGCTCGGCAGAGCCACTCAGTCTAGACTCCAGATGTGCAGGCAGCAGCAGTGTGGCTGTTTTGGCCCCCACCAGGCTTCTCTGGGAGTATCCCCGGCACATGTCCCCACGCCGCCTGTAAATCAGCCCAGCCAGGCCTCAGGCAACACTGCAGCCACAAAACCCCTCCGCTTGGACCCCCAGAACGGGCCGGCCAGCGACAGACGGACGCCGATGAGCCCGCTGTGCCGCATTATGTCTGTAATAGCCTCCCTCGCTGCCTATATTAGATAGAGAGGGCTCCAAGTTTGTAGAGTTACCACCCTTTTCCATGCACACCTTTTTGCCTTTTGTTTTTATGTGCATGTTTGCATGTGTGTGTGTAGGTGTTCCCCTAAATACAGATGATGCCCACCAGTACACAGCTGTGAATAGATCAGAGAGGAATGCAGCTCTGTGTCATAAACGCTCCCGTCTCTCCTCATTTAGCTCCACCACAGCTCGTCTGCCGCTCTGCTCCCTAGTCTCACTGGCACCAGGGCATTCCTTCAATAGCACATAGCTTCCCATACTTCACATCCACTCCAACATCCACAGAGTGCGTTCACACAATTACAGATTCCTGCTGGATGGAAGTGTGTGTGTAATCCTTTCCCATCAGCGCTCAACACATAATTAGATGTTGGACTGGGAGGCCCAGCCCATATATAGTAAGCAATGCAGACCACAAACATGCACTTAAAACCAGATTTCTTATTGTACTCTGTCAGACCAGAATGAGCTATTTTCAAGGGGAAATAAAGTCTTTCAGTGGGTCACGGGGCAGTTTTATCACATCCAAGTCCAGGCGAGCAGCAGCAGAGTAGGAGGCCTGTGTGTGTGTGTGTGTGTGTGTGTGTGTGTGTGAGTGTTCTTTAAACCAATCCCAAGCTATTGTGCACAGTGCTGAAGTCAATGCTCAGCTGTTCAAACAGGTAGCATGGATACATTGGAACAGTGTTTAGTGTTGATCAGGATCCTCTGAACAAACAGGTGAGCTATAGGAAAAAATGTGGAGGCCAGGGTGTATGTCTGTTTGTATGTGTGTTTGTGTACACTCAGCCGTGACTGTGGCCATGTGAAAAAGAGACTGTTTCCCTTTCTGTCCACTGTGTGCATTTATGTGTGAGTGTGTGTGAACAGGTGAGCAGTCATCATTTTCAGTCCAACTAGTGGTAAATGAAACGCACAAATACACCTATTCACACACTCTCATACAAACAAATCCCTGCTGATCCTCTTCAACATAACAGCATGTATTCATGGTGAGAGTCCAGGAGCGGCAGTGCTCACACACCCTCTTTCTTGGTCCATATTAATGCGTGTGTCTGTATGCTTATACTTTATGGTTGTTGAAACTGCTTGATTGAGTTGCTCCATGTCTCTGGGATACAGAGGGAGGTTTCCTAGCATCAAGGGGCTAGAGTTTGAATGGTAAGCTACAGGAAACAACAGCTGACAGTGTGTGGAATTCTTCGAGACATCTGAGGTTAACTGGACTTTAACCTCTGCACCTTGGGATGAGAAAGCTGCTAAAACACAACACAGACCTCCAGCTGAACTGTCATCAGAAGCTCAGGCTGCATTAAATTATAATGTGTGCAATATAAGTACAGAGTCTGTGTTGTTTACTTCAAATCTATAGTATGGACTGGCATAACAGCCACAGAGATAAATTTAAATGGATTAATCAGCAGAAAATGCACAATTTTTGTTGCAGTTTTCTAGTCTTAGTTATGACTCGAAGTGCTTTTACATTACAAGTTACATTCACACACACTCATAATTACCTTATTCTATATTCACAGGGATTTACCTTTTATAGACACACTCGCTTGTGCATAGCTGTATTAGAGGTTGGGGGAGGACTGCTGATCGAATCACCAACTCTGATTAATGGATGACCAGTTCGACCTCCTGTACCCCAAGTAAAACAAAGCAAACTTAGAAGTGCCAAAAACTGCACTTCCTTGGATGGCCACTTGGAACTAGCTTTAAAAGTGAGTTAGTTTCCATAGACTGTGCAGTTAAAATGGCCCACTTTAAAGAATATGAACAAGGTTACAGGTAACAAAAACAAACAAACAAAACCCCAGCTTGGTCTCTAGGAGCTTCCCTTTTCCGAAAACTCTGCAAGGATGACAATTCTTTCTAGTTTAATCCTATTGAGGCCTGAAGTTGTGTAAGCTAATGCTAGCAAGCCTGGTTGTATGCAGTCCATTGTATTGCACTAACACAGCAAACTACTGCCAAGTTAACATACAATTAAATTACTGAACACTGAAACTGGAGGATTGCGGTAGCTTTAATTGCAGACACAGGCAGCTGTCTGCAAACTGCAGTTTCCCAGCAAACATTTCAATACTGATTAACCATTGCCTGGCATTTTTTGGTCAACGTCTGGTCATGGTTGAAAAAATTGTTCCTAAATGAAAGCTGAATCTCAGTGTTGATTTGAGGTACTTTTAAACTGGACATTGCTGTTAGACTTTCAGGCAAGAAAAAAAAATATAACTGAAAACTGTTCTGTACTATCTCTTTTAGATATTATCATTTATCCTACTGAGCTACTTTGACAGTGAAGTTATAGCAACCCTGGGGTTATAATTATGACATCTGTAATAGAGAGGCAATGGTTCTGACAGTCTGATGTGCTAAGTTCACCATGCTTCAAATGAGACATGACCATAAATGTAAATGGCTTAAAAGAGTTAATTAAAAAAACAAAACAAAAAGAAAACAGGCTGTGATAGTACTAGTCTATGTATACGGAGAATATATTGTGTGTGCATCTATTCACACACAACACATTCAAAGACAGATGCATTTAATTACACCACCGCAATATAATACATATTGTTTTCTTGTACATTCTGACATTCTGATCCGACCCTTTACGTAGAAACATCAACATCTGTCCATCTACTGTTCAGTCATGCAGTCGTATCATGACCAGTTTTCACCATGTTCAACCATGCAAGCTGGGTTATTATCCTAACAGTCTATCTACGAAATCTTTGTGTACAGTGTTTTAATTATAATAACAGTGGTTAGATGTATCTGCAATACAGTCCATTGATGCACCTTATGAACCAAGCTCGCTGGTTCATAAGGTGTTGGCTTATTGCTTAACACTCTTTACAGTTTGTTGGTTTAATTTGGATCTATACTACCACTACAGAGGCAGAACAGTTAGCCAAACCTTGCATAATTATATTTTAGAAATTTCAAATTTCAGTTGACTTTCCATAGGTATATTTTTGAATGAAATCATAGTTTCTGCGGTGACCTCTTGGTAGAGAATACAAGGCAGAAGCCGAAAGGCACTAGGTTAAATGATTAGTTGCTCGCTCATAAAGGATAACAGCTGGGATTTTTTTGAAGTCCTTAACTAACTACTCAAATCTGTTGGATTACTTTTTATAATTATACCTTTTGGATTTGAGGAAGGTTTTTGAGAAAGACAGACCCAGTCACTGTGAAGACCTGCTAACTATTCTCAACAGCCTTCGTTTTATACCACAAGAGGGCCACCTACACCATCTCAGGTCCTCTTGGGGTCCACAACAGATAGGAGTCTGTGTGGCAGTGCGTGTATTTACAGGAGTGTCAGTTAGCATGCATGCATGAGCAACCCTGAGTTGGGGGGATTGCAGGAGACAAGGCAGTCAGTCAGAGGGCCTTGGGCTCTCCTAGTTAATTAGAAGCAGGGCTAGGCCACAAACAAGCCAGCAGCAGCAGCCGCCTGGCTAGCAGCCATCATGTGAACGTCTCCCTGACGCAGCAGATACAGCTGTTCAAAGAGCTTATCTCAGGCAGTCTGGCCTCGACTTATCTGATCTGACCCCAGCTCATATGCCTCCTGTTACACCATGTTTCATCTGGTGCACCACAAGGAGTTAAAAAAAAAAAGAAGTGTGTCCTGGAATCTGGTTATAAAGTTAAAGGCTTGGATTGGATGTCAACCAGGCCGGTGTGAGGTCACCATCAGTTGTAACACAGCTAAATAAAGGGGCAGGGGAGGGAGCTGCATATCAAATCAGCCAAAGGTAATGTTACTGTTACAACCCAATCTGAAATCGTTTAAGGGTACAGTTGTGCAGTGATTTATGGGAAAGTTACTCAGGCGAGCTCTGTGGCCTGAGCTGGATTCATTCAAGAGTGTTGTTGTTTGAGTGTTCGAAGTGTACAATAGAAATTTAGAGTTAACCGAAAGTGGTCAAAACCAAATGTAGGGGGAAAAAAATCAACACCAACTGAATAACACCGAAAAATAAAGAACTTTCTTCATGACTAATAAAGATAAATAAAAATTCTGCATTATTTATCTTTATTATTCTGCTTGTGTAGCTGAGTTTTTGTTTTTTTCCATAAATCTGAAAAGTAATCACTAATCTGTTCAAAATTACATTCTTCAAACAGCCCCCTGAGCTCAGCGTGAGTGTGTACTCATCCTGCAGGTGATCATTTATTTTCTATTATATGCTAATAAGCAGTGTTGCATCTTTCAAATGAGCCACTGCACAGTAATTACGTACCCACTCTAAGCTTTTCTCTCCTGGCACCGGCTGGCTGTGGGCAGGGACGAACAATTCAGGCACAATTTAGCTACAATGCTGCAGTAATTGTTGTTGCCCACTGTCTCCCCCAGGGGTGACCCCTCACTTCCCGAAACACAAACACATGGAGATACAGATGCATACACTCACACATATTAGCACACAATGTTGACACAGCAGACCCCCCCACCCGACACACACACACACACACACACACACACACACAACCCCCCTTTTTGCCTTCTTGATCCCTCATCCCACCGTCCCTCCATACGCACACACATACACACAGTGCTGTTTGGTGGAGATCAGAAGCCCAGCTCAGAGGCCCCACACCTGGGCATGTTTGCGGAGGAAGCGGGCCCTGGGCGGGCTGCGCTCCATGCGCCTGTCGACTGGCTCCACCAAGTCTGGCCAGCTGTGCTCCTGGCCTGGCCTCGCGCTGTGGGGGCTGTGCAGCTGGGAAAGGCATGTTTCCCAAAAGAGGAGAAAAAAAGGACAGGGAGGGGAGGAGGGAGGGAGGACACAGAGAAGAGAAAAAGAGAGGAAAAAAGGGGGCTTTAGGTTATTTCGAGCTCATTACACATTCATCCCTGAGCTTTTCTAAAGCATCTCCTTTTATATGAACAAAAACTTATGGGCAAGACTTGTTAATACCTTGGAAGTGATGCATTCATGATTAGATTTTTAAGGGATTATAAATCAAGTTTCTTTGATTTGAAGAAAAAAAATAAAAAAATCTTGCATAGCAGACAATAACTTGTATCTTGTACATACTGACATATTTCCACCTACAAAAGTAACTTAAACGTAGGATTCTTTGCGGTTTTCTTGTGAATAATAGGCCAGCTGGTCGTGCTGTATACTGCAAAAACATGGCATTTGCAATGAAGTATTTTCCTACTCTTTTATAAAATAAAATATTTCTTTAATGTTGAATTCTATTGTTGGATATTGTTAACAGATGCTTCAGTGTGATGTTACAGACTGCGGGATACAATATAAGCACTATAAACTTTCACCGGTTTAAAGAGCTGACAAACAAGCTGTTGCAGCATTTGCTGTTTCAGATGTCACTTCTTCCTCTGTGTGTACTTTGCCTACTGCCATGTGGAGCTCCTGAGGGCAGCTGAGCCCAGCAGTAGCCTCAGGAAGTGAGGGATGTGTGAAGAGTCTGCAGTGTTCTCCTGTCACTCTGCACTCTAGGGAACAGCCAGCCAAGCCAGGGCCAAGCCGGGCTTGGCATGCCCAGAGCACGTCTAATCCTGGGCAAGAGACACTCCCCACCCCTCCCTCCTATGATCCATGAATCCCAAAATCTACCAAACTTAAATTCTGATAAATCAAGATTATAATTGTGTCCCCACTCCTGTTGTTTTATATTGTTTGCTGAAAATGAAAGCAGAAATCAACAGAGGTTCTATATTACTTTTCCTCTTTTTACTCTGTTTGCATAATTCAGATTCTGGTCACCTTGCTATTATCTGTGCAGATCTTAACCAAGCCCTTTTGACCCTTAAGTAGCTACACCCATCAATAAGTACCCCTTAGGCTTGTTTGACTACAGATTGGTGTTCAGGTGAAACAGCACTTGTTATTCAGTTAAACTATTTATTGCCCTTGCCCAGTCCTTCCCCTCAACAAGCCTCAAACATATGAGGGCCTCTGTGCTAACAGAGGAGGAACACACTAAACCCCATTTGTCCTCAGAACAAGAGATAAAATGGGTCTGCAAGGAGCCCATATGTGAGCCACATCGATCCAGTTCAAAGGAGATTTTCACATAGTTTGGCCTCTGTGCAGAAGGATGCTGAGTTGGCATACTGGCTCTTAGTGACCTGCAGCTTCCAGTAAGGTTGGGTGTGCTGGCCTAGGATCCAGCCCTGTGTCTGCAGGATACTCCTTGCCGCCTGCTGACCTCTCTCCTCTGTCTTAACCCCAGATATGTCACCCTGCTGTCACCACTGACCTAGGTGCCCAGATGGACATGCAAAGAGAAAACAGCATAAGGTGAACATATGCTAGTGAAAAAAGAGGTGGGTGCTTTGGCAGAAAGTTGGCTTGTTCCCAATTTGGAAACACATGACCTCCAAAGACAAAACTGATGCACTACATGCAGTGATGAAAATTTCTGGATTAAAGGTGGTGTTTTACATGATGGGATACACCTACAGCTCGGACAGAAAGGCCTCAAATATCTAACTACCTTCTATCCCACAGCCCCTGCGTTTCTTGTGCTCATTTTCCCCTCTATCACTGTTTCCAACTGTAGGCCTGTGCTTGCTCACCTACTGAGGCGTCCTCCTTGCAGGCTGTCTGTGCTTTGTCCTGCCTGCCCTATGACTGAAGCCTCTTCATGAGCTTGGCGTACCGACTAGAGCCAGTCTCCTCTCGCTACCCAGGCCCGCACACTTACACCCACTACATTCCTCCACTGACAGCCAGAGGGGAGGGTGAGGTGTTAGATGAGGTTAACTTCAGTACTAATGGAAGGGACAACCTGGTGTGATATTGTAGGATATTTTCTCCAGATCAGCAGGTATAAAATGCTCTTTGTACCTGAGTCTGAGATCATATGGCTGTGTGATATCTGTTAGGTTAATTTTCCTCTGATGCTGCCCTTCATAGGACTGCTCTCTCAGAAGAAGATCTGTCTCTGGGGGATCTGATTTGCATTGCATGAAATCAAAACAAACCTGGAGCTTAGCAGAGTAAATGGAAAAACAGTACAGAGGGGGAAAAGAGACCTCTGGAGATACAGAAAGAAAGATAGAAAAAAATCCTGACAAAGGCAAAAAGAGAGAATTATCTCCCCAGCTGTCTGTGCATCAGGAAGTTTCTCCCAGAGAGTCAGCTCTGACTGACCTGATCACAGAGGCAGCACAGGAAGTCCCACAAAAAGCAAAGGAAGTGAGTACCAGCTCCAGGAAGTGAGTTTTTTTGCAGCTTCGGCTCCACGAAGTCTGGACCCTGAAGGGAGGGAAGAGGGAGGAGGAAGGGAGGCAGCCCAGCTGAACACCACAGTGTGAGAGAGAGGAGGAAAAGAGAAGGAAAGACGTATGGAGGGAGGGAGAGACAGATTAAGGCGTAGTGATGGCAGTGACAGCTGTCTCAATGCCGCCAGCTGTGTGTCATTTACTGAGTGCTTATAAAAATGAGCCTGGCACCAGGGAGTGATGTTCCCAATGCTGTGGCGCCAGGCACTCCGCTTCAAATGACACTGGGTGCCACCACTGACTTCCTCTCAACCTACACACATATATACGCACAGAAATAAAAGAGCCCAAAAAGCTCAATTCAGCACAAATAAATACAGGCTGTGAGTGGCATGTTTTCAGCTGCTTCTTCTGCAGTCTCCTCCAGTCTACAATAGAAAACTGTTTCCACAAAGCACCTAATTACACAATTCTGAGATCCAACAGTATCAGAGCAAACACAGAGAACATCAGGACAAACAGATTAGTGGCTCCAGTAACAACATCCCCATCAATGTCCCATCACACACACACACACACACCTGTGTTCACACATTTTCTGACTGAGCCCAGTGTTTTGCATGTAAATAGAGTGTGTCTGTGCGGAGGAGGTGCTAACTTCCTCTGTGTTGCACCTGGACCAACTGCTTATCTGCATAAAGAGAGTGAGGGAGTATAGTAGAGCTGCAGGATGAGAAAGAGAGATGGAGAACATTAGAGGTGTTAATAGGTTTAAAGCTGGTAACTGGGGGGCACTTGAACAGTCCAGTTTGTACCATTTGAAGTCTCATTGGAAACAGCTTCATTGTTTGTTGACAGCAGGCTGAATTGCAAAGTAAAAAGGAATTTACCAAGCTAAACAGCTAGTAATGCAAAGGTGCTCTCAGATAACTATTCTCATTGTGAGAGGGACACATATGATGGATTTCCTAGAATTTCCACATCAATGTGCTGATGCCTTTGAAGTCTTATCAGAGACTTTATTACTATCTGGCCTCAAGTGGCAACCTCTCTGGGGCTGGAAAACGAAGTCAACTCAGAAGTGTGAAAAACAGCAGTTCTTGACTCACTTTTGTAGGCTGACTCAAAAAACAAGCCAGTTCCCATAGACCCTCATGTTAAAATGCTCAACTTTACCATGGAAATGAACATGTTTTGGTATCAATAGCCAATTGTAAAAAGCTTACCAAGAAGGGGTGTCACTAATGCTCACCTGGTTGACTAGGTGAACCATATATTAAAGACTAGAGATCCCTCTGCAGGGTCTGGGATCAAGTCCACCCCAGATTGCTTATGGAAAGGCTTTCAACAAGATTTTGGAGCGTGTCTGTGGGGATTTTTACCCATTCCTATGGAAGAGCCCTTGTGGGGTCAGACACTGTTGGATGAGAAGGGTTGGGTCACAGTCTCTGTTGGCTTTATCCCAAAGTTGTTGGATAGTGTTGAGGTGTGGGATCTGTGTGGGCCTGTCAAATTATCCAAGACTAAACTCATCTGACCATGCCTTTATTGGACCTTGTTTTGTGCATTGGGGGCGCAGTCATACTGGAAGAGAAAAGGGCGTTCCCCAAACTATTCCCACAAAGTTGGAAGTATAGAATCATCCAAACTGTTTTGATATGCTGAACCATTAAGATTTTCTTTCACTGGAACTAACCCTAGAAAAACAACCTCATAGCATTATCCTTCCACTTTGTGGTTGAGTTGCTGTGGTTCCTAAATGCATCCACTTTGCAATAATAGCACTTACAGCTGATCATGGAATATCTAGAAGGGAAGAAATTAATGAATCAATGAATTGACTTGTTGCAATGGTGGCATCCAATTACAGTATCACACTTGAATTCACTGAGCTCTTTAGAATGACCCATTCTTTAACAAATGTTTGTGACCATGCAGTCAGTCAAATGTCACGCATACATGATTGATATTATACACCTGTGGCAATGGGACTGAATGAAACACCTGAATTCAGCAGTTAAGAGTTGTTGCCCAATACTTTTGTCTACTGTATTTTTTAATCCTTTAGCATCATAGCATTATTTATTTAAATTGCTAACTGCTCACTAAAACATGATGACTTCCCTTAGAATACCATGACACATATTTTAAACATCATCATCATCAGAAGCTTTTAATAATCCCGGGGGTGGGGGATGGGGGTCCTTTAACAGAATATTTTTCAGTGTTTTTATATCATGTATTTGTGTCCCCTGTAATGTAGTGGTTTACACGTTCGACTTACAAGCAAAAGGTCCCTGGTTCGATTCCAGTCCCTCTCACCATGGAGGGTTGCATCCAGCGTAAAACCTCTATCAATGCAGGCTAATCTGCTGTCGCGACCCCTTGGGGAGAATGCAAGGAAGCAGCCAAAGGTACGTTTTACTATATCATGTTTCTTTTGAAATCTTTTCAAATTTCAATGAACCACTACTAATAGAAAGAAAATGAAGTGCATATAAAAAGAAGGAACAGTCCGAATCTGCACAAACACGGATAAGTTGGAAGTCGTGATGTCTGGGAGCAGGCAGTCCGACCTACAGTATCATTGTGTCCTCCTGCATGTCCTTTACCTCCGATCCCATTCATTTTGCTCTGATAAATGATAAAGCAGAAAGCCATATGTTCTGTGTTTGTTATCAGGGGCTATCAGGGCCTTACAAACAGTATCTAGGGCCTCATCAAGGTCAGACTACAGTTCATCCAAAAACCCTTCAGGCTCACAACTGCATTTCAGATGGGACGCTGTCTTAGAGTCAGCACGGACACACAGTCATAACATTTGGGTTGGAGTCTTCCAACAGACATAATTCAGCACAGCTTTAAAAGCAAAAGCTGATAATATCCAAAATGGCTGTTGTCATCATACTTGAGAGAGTGTGTACCCTGGCTCGGGGCCATCCAGCTCACTGCTCTATATTTGGTCATTTCTCCTGGGTTTCAATGACTTCACCAATGCAATTTTAGTCCAGGCACATGTGTTGTTTCAGTCTCATTTTCAGTAAACTCTGTGATCACCTTGCCTTTGCGTTCCACAGGCCTTTCACTGGGAGCACAAAGAGAGAGGGGCATTAGTCTACAAGAAAAGCCCAGCTTTGGCTTCTTAAAGAAAGCAAAGGTTTAGCTCTTTCACTTCCACTGCATTGTTATGCTAAGGCCCAGCTTGGGAATGGTGGACTATTAGCATCTGAAGAAGAGCCAACATCTGAGGGAAACATGTCTTTAAGGCCCCAAACAAAAGAATCCATGCTGTCTCTCCTTCTCATTTTCTCATTCTCCATCTCACTTACTTGCTCCTCAACTCGACTCTCATTCCTTTCGCCTTTCTGAGGCCCATTCTTTTTTCTTTCACTTTCTCCTGGTGGCTCTTTTGGCGCGAAGAGGGATAAGAGATGTGTGTGTGTGGGTGGGTAGAGAGGGGGATTAAGAAGTAAAATCCTTCATGAAACAATACAAATAGATGCTTACAGATGCCACATATCAAACAGGTTATAGTCATGAAAGTCAAAAATAGAATACCACCCCCCAAACAGACGTACCAATGAAAATCTTCTTTACCTAAAGAAAGTTTTGAAAATTGTATTTGATACCCAGCTGTCATGCTGTCACAAGTTAGTGTCTGAGAATGAGCATGTGATAAATTGTTAACTTAATTTCCATGATACTACATTTGTGGCTACGTTTCCCTAGAACTACAACATTGCTACATTTCATGTAAATCAGAGCTTAAATAACTGAATTCCCATTTTGGGACCCAAAACACGATTGAGGGCCGCACA
Source organism: Etroplus canarensis (assembly GCA_015106775.1). Lineage (NCBI taxonomy): Eukaryota > Metazoa > Chordata > Actinopteri > Cichliformes > Cichlidae > Etroplus > Etroplus canarensis. Next base: position 42,765 of record VUQH01003133.1, read on the forward strand.
AGAAAAATCCTGTGTGGTGTGCCATTTTGGAGTTGTGGTTTATGTATATAATTGGGATTTTTGTACTGGTTTATAATTTTTACTTGTAAATGTTTGGAAGGTTTAATTTCCTCTCTTGACTAGAACAGAAGTGTTGACATTAAAGAGAAATGCTCGCTTGGCCACTCTTGGTTTTGAGATGCTATATCAAAGTATCACATAAACAGGATGAAGAAAATGTAAAGTAGTACTTATATTCTGCACAAAAACATACCTGCAGGCCACACTTTTACGATGTGCAAAGTTATACTCATTTGTAACTGACTAAGAATCACAACCAGCTGTCAGAAATTGTGCAGGAATAACATGTCAGGTCATTTTGCATGTTCTGATGTTCATGCATAACATCATGCCATTAACAACACCCCAACCCTGACTTGACAAAGTTTTACATGACATATAAAATGTCCCTGAAGTGGCGTCCAATCTATGTGCAAACTCATGATATCACACAGAGAATGGTCACTGGGGAGAAGAAGATATTTCCAACAATAATAACAGCATCACTTGCCTGCCTTCTACTACTTATCAAGTACTGTGTAATCAGTCAGAGCTCTTTCACCACCCAACAGAATCTGTCTTTAGATGATTTTGTCTTTTCAGGTGTGAAACTATTGAGGTATCTGTAACCTATTGAAGGGTTGGAGCCATTCAGCAAGTTCAAAAGATAATGGTTTGGAGTTGAAACTGCTGTGTTCCTATAATCACAATTTATCATCACTCATGGCAGTTCTTAGTACAGCCAGGTGGTCTGGCCAACCAGAGTAGATTCTCTATTAAAGATGCTGTTGATTTCATCAAACCACAGGCAGCAATGTTCCCTTTGCAAAGCCCTCTAAAGGTCACCATGTTCTTTGATATAATGCTTTTTATTAGCAAGATATTGAGAGGAATTTAGAAGTTTCCTGTGCTGGCAGGAAGCTGATGTTCCACAGTTGTGAGGCTGATGAAAGTGCAGCACTGGATAGACAGTTTGTGACTCCCTGCAGTTAAATAAATATAATTATAGCAAAGGCGGGATGCTTATGAAACTGAAAAACAATCTGCATTCATTCATTAGCTGCATCATGGTTGATACCAGATGAGCTTCATTGGCAGTACCATACTGTAGCTGTTTTGATCACTGGACCCATGATGTATAAACAAACATATTAGCCTTTTGGGCTAACTCTGGATTATTTCAACTTTTCTCTTTTTTTTTTTTTTTTTACATGAATGTGCACTGTGCCTGTGAAAT
>VUQH01003133.1:44060-58153 GCA_015106775.1 Etroplus canarensis
GTAGCCCCCGTTTTCTTTCTCCCCCCCCTTTTTTTTTTTTTTATTTATTTTTTTTTTTTTTTCTTTTTTTGTATTTTTTTTTTTTTTTGTTTTTTTATTTTATTTTTTTTTTTTTTTTTTTTTTTTTTACATGAATGTGCACTGTGCCTGTGAAATAACTGAGTAAATGACATGAAATGAAAATGTCACATGAAAATAATATCAGTTTATTCACCTTTTGAATGAATACTTAGCTCATATCTCAGTACGAGAGTTTATCAAATTTATCAAATCTATTTGAAGCCCTGGATTGAAGTGCGTTACTATGCAATGACATCAAAGGTTTGACAAAATCAGGCCTTGCAGAATCAAAGTCCCATGTGAGCAGAGTCTAATCTGTGCGGAACAATCATGTTACCTGGATAATTGAACACGGTATTACTGCGAATTCCAAGTGTGAAAGCAGCTTTACACTTTCTCTTCTGCTATGAGCTTGGATTTGTTGTAAACAGCAGTGTGAACATTGGCTGTTTTGCTCCTGCAGAGCTGGAGCCGGTCATGGGGGCAGCTGTGGGATGAATCACAGCCCCAACACACACACACACACACACACACACACGTCATCCTGGGTGGGAATCCACAGACGTTCCCCTGGATCACAACTGGACATGGATCGAATTCTAGTGAGAGAGAGTGATACTGTAAAGACAAACATGTAATGCTGGCAAAAAGCAGGAAGCGAAACCCAGAAATGCTGAGTAACTCAGGTTTCGCAAGCAGATAAATCACTGTTCTGCTCCCAGCTGGCTGTTTACACCCAAAGCCAGCAGTGGTAAGATGAGTGATAACAACAACACTATCACCAGCAGCACTGTGAAGCCTACTGTATGATAAACACATGAGTATGAGAGGGATTTTTATGTCAAGTTCCTTCTAGCTGACTAAAGCCTCAGTGAAATACTGAGCCATTCGGGGAAGAGAAGAATGACTAAGTCATGCACCTGCCTCTCTGTCAAGACAGCACCGCCAGCGCACTGACAGGAGGGAAGAAGGCGAGAAGGCTTCATGAAAAAAAGGAATTTCCAAGGACAGGGAAGATGTTGTGAAATCATATTGCACATGTGGCCCGCACAGCTGCAGAGGGAGTGAATCGCTTCATGTGTAACAGCATGAATCACCAGTAGAGTTCCTCAGAAGTCAGATCACACTTTCAGCTCCCTCTCTCCCTCCCTCCCTCGCTCTGTTTTCCATACCTCGCCTTCTTTATCACAGGTGCAAGTGGTGAAGTAAGCTGCCTAGATTGTCCACATGTGCTATATAAGATCACTGTCTAAACTCACACATGTGCACAAACACACACAAAGAGACATATAAATACCCCCACGCACCTCAGTGATCACAATGAACAATGCCGGGGCCATCTAAAGTCTCTTCATCAGCATGAGATCATATGGCACATATAACACATTGCTCATACACTTCCTCCTCTCAGCCCTCCTGCCCCCACTACACAGGTGGCCATCTGCGGGAGCTGGAGCAGCATTCCTGCTCTGTTAAGTGACATCTCCTCTGCAAAAGTGTCCTCATCCTCATCCAGGAAAATCAGATGACTCACCAGGCTATTTAACTCAAATGGATCCTAATGGGATTTTTTGACACAGCTAATTTAAATGGAATTCTTATGGGAGGCTGTTTGGGACTCCTGCTGCATATTAACGGAGCTCTATCAGTGATCGTAATGGAAAGATACAAAATTAATAGTAGCTTCTCTGCTGCAGTTCAATAAAAGCCTGGTTATGCCAGCATTTCACATCATACCATCAGCTGACTTGGAAAAATGATTCATGTAAATGAATGCCACTGAGCATTAGCAAGCCACCTTGCCATTGGATAATCCAAAAAAGAGCTGTGCTGAGCTTGCATCACCAACTTCTAATCTCATCTGCTTCACAAAAAGCACAGTTATGAGACGGAGATAATGATAAAAATGTGTTTTTGAAAAAGTCAGTCTTATTATTATAGATCAGGATTGAAAGCCACCAGCCTTAAGGGGCTTTACAAATTTTACAGCATATGACAGCCTCGTTCGAATATGGAAACTGCAAAAAACATTGAATTTGAAAGACAAAAAAAAATCTCATAAAAGGGAAGAGAGGAAAAACAATTTCAACCTGAGTGGCATGTAGTAGATGACAAATGGCCTTAATAGTGATTGTTCGGATGCAGATTCTCCTTCTAAGTTTGAATGATTAGAGATGGGTGTCTGATTAGAAGCCCCCTCCAAAAAGTGCAGAGGGTGCTGACATCTTTATCTGTCAAATCGTTGGCTTCTGACGGTAAATTGACAGCTTTAGAATGTGTCTTTAATGCTAATTTAATGGCTAAATCCACCCAGAGCTGTGCTAGCTTTAATGTCCTGTAGGGCAATAGTGTCATCCAGGGTCCCAAAAGACTGCTCGGTGCTGCTCTGTGTGGTCCTGACCCCCACCCACCCAAAGAAGGTAGAGGCTGAGGGCTCTGGGACTCCCTCTTCTCCTTGTCCTCCCTTGATATCAGAAGTGCTGGAATGGAGAAGAAATGGAAGAGTGGAGGGATTGGGGTGGGGGGGTGGGGTGGTCTCCCTAGTTGCCAAGCGAACACCATATGGGCAGCTCACTGGTGTTACTGGGGGCCCAGGGCAGTTCCCAGAATTCACATGATAATGAAGCTCGGGGCCATTCAGAGTGCTGGCCTAAAGCTGGGGCTAAGAGCTTTTGATAGCCCCCAGCAGCCTGTAGGCCTGCCCACGCCGGGCCCAGCCAGCTTTCCTGCCAGGCACAAACCACCTGTTTGATTTTCCCAGGGCCCTGCCACAGCGGATGGAGAGAAGAGAAAGAGGGAGCAGGGAGGAGGAGGTAAGGGCAGCAAAGGAATGTCTCCCTCTTATTTTGTCACTGAGTGTGTACTTCCCATTCACTTCCTCTTTATAATCCTCCAACCCTCCCCTCACGTGCACACACGCACACACACATACACACCACAGCATAAACACAGGCATGCACACAAGTATAACCTAGATGCACATATGCACACACCCCTGCTGACCCCCGCACACAGGCTCTTTCCCCTTTTGTTAAACTCTTTGAAACAAAACCGGGGAGAAGAATGAGGTTTAAAAGTAGGGCACCTTCTGTTGCATCAAAGATTCTCACAAGCACATTCCTGGAAGAGGGCCCTGGGTGAAAAGCAGGGCGCTTGTCTTAGCTGCGTGTTTTTCAGTTCTACGTGGGAACCAGAGGAGGATCTTCACTGGGCAGCTGAGGGGACAGGGCAACTGGCAGTCAAAGCACCCAATGGAGCCAAGGGTAGAGGGGGATGGATAAGTGGGTGATGTACTCTCGGGTACATAAGGGGACACTCGGGCGAGAGAGGAGGAAAGAATGGGAACAGGAATAGGGGAAAGAAGCTTGTATCATTTGTGTGTGTGTGTGTGTGTGTGGGGGGGGTTCGATATATGTTTACAAGATGGTTACATTCCTTTATCATGAGAATGGTTGGTTGATGCATAGCAGTAATTCTGGGACAGACAGGGCAGATGGCTCCGGCCCTCCAGCACATGCAAAGAGTGGCTCTATGTTTATTTGACACTTAGTCAAACAGTCAAAAACTAATTGGTGAAGGGGGCGAACATTTTTTTTAGGTCAGTTTAATTTGGCTATGGGGCTTACAAATGACATTTGCATATAACATGCTGAGTGAATACGTGCTCTCTCCTCTGACAAGCCTCAGTGGCAGAATATTTCCTGCTGTGAAATCATGTGATGTGATCACAGTAGCAACACACAGCTACACACTGGGAGCACAGGTGTGCAGGTGTGACGCTGTGTACTCTGCGGCCACTTCTAGTTCCCGGTGTGAAGGCGGGGCAGCGTTCCTACAGTTTAACCTGAAATGCTGGCTTGCTGGGGGCTAAACACCTGCACTCACAGGGTTCCTGAGAAGGTGGGGGGTGGGGAGGCACACCCGTACTGCTTGCATTCACCCTTACCTAACAGGGTCTCTGGTTACTGTAGTCCCCTGGCTGAGCTGTTTCTATTTACACATTATTAAGGTCATATGCACAAGGGACAACTACATAGAAAACATTACAATAACCCCGCACAGTGGCTCTCCTGTGACATGAATACAAACACCTACACCTGATGCACCTGCACTGCCTTCTGGAGGTCGCGTGAAAAGATTCCCACACCCAAGTAATTTAACATCCTCTCGTTGTTGGGCCCTCTATACAGCTTTGATAAATAGAAACAACAAACAAGAGGAGAAACTTGAGCACGCTCAGATCACAGCTGAGCCAGCAGAGACTGTTAAGGTGGGACTTTAGTGTCAAGAGCATCAGGAGCAAGAAACAAAAACTCCCCGAGGCCCAAATAACTTGATTATAACCGCTCCACAATCAAAACAAAAGTGGCAGGCCCAATCTGTTCACTGTCAATGGCGGTTCTCATTTGTCAAGCCCATCCAAGAGGTTGGTTCTCAGGCGACTCACACAATGCCCAGTGACAAACAGGAGAGCTCTCCTTTTAGCCCTGCCTGCCACAGGGAAGCCCATCTGAAGTATTAATCTTTTGGTGGAAGAGTGGAGGAGAGAGCTCAGCCTGGCCCAGCCATTGTCCCCAGGTCTAGGCCCTCTGAATGGGGCTTTGTCAGCTCCCCAGCTGCCACTGTCCATGCACCACCGTTGGGCTTTGGCTCCCATGTCCCCTGGCCGTGCTGACTGGACGCCTCTGTGCAGCTGTGGGGATGTGCGGGTGTGTGTGTGTGTGTGTGTGGGATGGAGAGAGAGGTCAGGTGACGGGCCATTTGTCTCACAACACACAGAGACACACACAAATATGTGGCTTAACATAGGGCCTTACTTGTCATTTCAAAGGGATGCATTCAGTTACCATGGAATCTTAAAAACAACAGAATCTGTTCCCATCTTTGCTCCAGTTCAGGAGCGACCTGTATTCTCACATGGCAAAAATACATATTCAAAAATACCTCTCTTTTACGGCTCTAAGTTTACTGTCAGGGCAATTTGTTGGTGATATTTTACCTGTTTTTCCTGTTGGTTGTTGGCGTCTGGTTTGATTAGGTGATTCACTTAAACGTTTTTGTTAAAATTTTGCATATTTATCCATAATTCCCCCCATCTAATCCAACAAGAATGTCTGAGGTAAAATTAGCAAACACCGGACATGTGAGTGTAGACAGAAGCTCTTATTTATTGTTCCTGAATCTCCCTCCTACAGCAGGGGGCAGCTGGCCAGCAGCAATCAGGCCTGTCCCTCACAAGCATCTTGTGGCTACCAGCTGGGAACAGCTGGTCTCCCCTTCTGTTACCAGTGGACCTGGACTCTGCTGGAAGTCCTGGAAAGGACAGAGCCTTATAGGATCTGACCAACAGCCAGTATTCACACATGGACAGGTTGTGCTAATGAAGAGGCCTCATTAGGCTACATTTACAGTGTCTATAGAGGCGCAGCTATTGTTCAGTGCAAGAGGGCAGCTCCTCAGAATAAAGGAGCACCTCATCAGGCAGGTGTTGCCAGCTTTACCATAGCATCAGTGCAAAGTTAGTGTTAAAGCATCCAAATGAGTGTTGTATGATGTCACAAACTGTTGCTATAGGGGTGATGTGGGATTGTTAAAATGGCTGCTGGTGGTGCTGGGAGGGGTGGGGGTTCATGTGGATGACCACTGGACGGAAAAGGGACTCTGGCATTATTAGATTTGCAACAAGCCGTAACACTGTCTCCCATTGTGTATCCCTCCACCCCTGCACTCCCCCAAGCCCCTAACCGTAGAGAAGACTACTAGTCCCCCACTGAACCCACTTACCCCCCAACCCCACAACACACGCACTCCCAGCTAAAGCTCGCTCTCCAGGCAATTGCCACTGGAGTGGAAAGTATTCCAGAACACAATGCCTATGTTCTCAATGGGTGCTTTAGCATGCCACCAGTGCGCTGTCACCAGCAGATGGGGAGCTAATTAGAAGCCATTAAAGGGCTTTGATAGTGTGTGTGGGAACCAGGCGGAGGGAGATGGCCACAGGGGTGTAAAGGAGGGGTGAGCTTTGGGTCCAGTGAATGCACACATACACATGAACACAAGTGAGAGAAAGAGATATAGAAGGACCAAGCTGTCCTGATGACTCCTCTCAGGCCAAGGACACCTGTGGGGCTTCAAGGATCTCTGTGAGGTTCAGCTGCACACCAACTATCAGATGGAGATAGCGTTCCTGTAACCTGCCCCTGGTTCTCAGGGAAGGGCGTACATCCACCCACCCAGTATGCTCCGTGCACACAGGAAAAACACCCAACAGCCGCCAAGGCTCCAGCCGGTCTGCGCTGTTGATGACACATCTCTGAAGCAGGACTCCCACAGGAAGTGAGTCCTAACCACTGGTCCTCAGTCATTACAGAGGCTGGGCTACCCAGGGAGGTGCCAGGCCACTCCGGGGCGCACAAAAATCCAGGCGGAAACACACCCATAGAAGGTGTGACGCTCAGTGTATAAAACATTCACATTCAGCACAAACCATTTGCAATTGTATCTGCGACTGATGAGTCTAAAGTGGTACCAGTCATCCATCAGTCAGTGCAGGATAGATGTGACATTGTGGTGCAGTAAAAGTTTTTGTACCTGACACCATGCTCGCCCCTCCCAGTCCCACGTGAGCCTCTCCACACACCTGCACACAGGTGTGATCATTATCAAGCAAACAGGAAGAGCCTGACTGGGAACTGGAAACTAATCCCACAGCTGTGAGGAGATGGCCTACGTGTGTATATGTGTGTGCGTGTGTGTGTGTTAGTAAAAATTGTTGAAAACTTGCAAGTGGTGCTCTCGTCTCATAATCAAATTCCTCCCTGTTTCTTTTCAACAGCATATCTCAAGAATTATTCCAAAGTAAAAAATCCTCTGTCTAAGAAACCATTATTGTGCATTGGTCACTTTCATGTTTCAGGAAGTAGTACGAGCACTGCTTATTGTCCTCGCAGCAATAATAACAGCAGCAAAAGTGTCAAAGCATTGTTGGAATGTCCTATTTCCTCTGAGTGAATTCCTGCACCAACTTTTCCCCCATGTGGCTTCCTGCAGTGTGCTTTTGTAGATCTGTTTGCTGTAGCGATAAAGAGGGCGTATTAGCTAATACATTTCCCCTCCACCAACTGGAACAACTTGTCCAGAAAAATGCTACTGGGAAAGTGTTTGTGTGCTGGCATAAATGCTGCAAAGATACACAATGTCCCTGAAAGAAAAATACCAGTATTTCTTTTTTTGGCTGTTTGATTGATGCGTGATGTTGCAACAGCACTGAGACAAACAGTAGCCTGTCAAAGAAATAAAACACCGAGTGATAATCGGCTCATATAAAGAATCCACTGGGAAATGAATTCTGTGTCAGCGATGAAGGAGGAAGGGGAGCGGAGAGAGGGCACTGCCATTCTGTCAGTTAAAATCAGGAGCTAATATGTTTCACTTTTCTTTCCCCTCCTCTGCCTCTTCCCTCTGTCTTCTCTCTCCCCTTGCCTTGATGTGCTGTAAACAGGCTAAAAAGGGCCCAGCTGTGTGGAGTTATTGTTGGTGTCAGTAGGAAGTGCTGATAGCTTTTGCAGCTGAACAAAAGCTGGATGAGGGGAGTGGAGGGGCGCTCCAGACACTGTGGCTCCAGCCTAGATTCTCTCCCACAATCCCTGCACCGCACTCCCATTGTTCTGCCCACCCGGCCTTCCCTCCGCCCTGTCAGCTGCGACCTAGGACAGAGGGCAAGAAAAAAAAAAGTAAAAGAAAAAAGTTTTTACAGGCTACTGCAACAGCTAGAAGAAACAGCCGGTGGTAGTTAACTTTGTTATACTGACGTTATCTTTGGTATGGCACAGCATCTGTGCAGATATAAGCAGCAACTCTAAACGGCATTTATATTAAAATATAAAAAGGACTACATATTCAGAATCCATTCCTCTTGCAAAAAAGATGTAAAGCTGTCAGTGTGTGCAAATATCAAAATATAAATATTCTAAAGACAGTGTTAAGTTTGTTTTTAAAAAAGCATTTAAAAATGTTACAAACATGATGAGTGAAAGCAATTAGAAATATAATACATGCAGAGGTAGAACACAATCAAGCACTTGTTTAGTTTATCTCATGAATACTCTGAGGCACTTACTCAATTTTACTGCTGCTTGATTCACACATCCCATTAACTCATAGTTTTTTAACAGACTCTCCATGCACAAGCACACCACCTAATACTTTCTCTACATATTTTGCACATTCCTGCACTGTACTGTCCACTTTTTCATGAACAGGAAACCGTTTACATATTTTTTTTCAGATTGCATGTACTTCTCTTCCTATATGTATTGTATTATATGCATGCTTCTTAACTTGCAGAACTTTACTTCGTAAAAACTGGTTTTGGATCATTTCACAGCCACAGTTGCAGTTTACTATGAAACATGTGATCCGCCCTAAAATTTGGGGGGGGGGGGGGGGTATCATATTATATTAAAATCATATTACATCAGTAGGCCAGTATTGACAATCCACTGTATGCAAAAGTAATGCTTGCAGGGGGCATTGTTTTTGCTGAATGGGTTAAATTTTCCTTTAATCTGCATACTTCCTCCACTGTCGGTGTTATGTTACCTCGCCCACAACAGTCAGAAAATAAAGAATATGAAAGACATTGCATATGTATTTACTCTAAAGTTTTACACATGGTGCATGGGTGGTAAACTGATGTCTTCAGCATAAAATAAAATGCATGAAAGTTCTGTATATTTTTTAAAGGGAGTTATAAGCAAGCTGACATAGTGAAAGCCCGTTGTTTGAAGGAATGCGCCAGCTATTTGATGTCCTTCCTCCTTTGTCGCTCGGCTCTTAACGGACTGCCAGCGTCGGCTCCGCAGGTGCGCGGGGCGGTAATCTCATCCCGCTGCTTTAAGGTGATAAATGAACGACAAAGGCTCCGGAGCCGGTTTGTTCTCAGGGATCCTCGCAGCCACGCAGGTGAATGGAGGAGCGCCGCAGTGCGCGCTCTCTTGTTTGACGTCTCCATGGAGACCGCCCGAGCGGCGCCAGGCTGACAGGCGTCAAGGCTCGGATGAATGGGTGACGTCACCGCAGTGGCGCCTGCCAGTCTGCTCGGGCTTGTTTGGACAATCTGGGGGGAAGATTCGGAACAGAGCGATGCGATCTGAGTGTGTGTGTGTGTGTGTGTGTGTGTGTGTGTGTGTGCGCACACTGCAGAAACATGTGAAGGAATCCGTGAAGCTGATGCTCAGCACTGGGCAAAAAGAAGAGAGAGAGACTGTGTGTTTCCAAAGAAGCGCATAAAGAGGGCTTTGAGTTTAGAGTGAGGATTTTGCGCGGTTGCGCAGGAATGACTGTTTTCTAAATCAAACATCAAACTTTAAGAAACTCGGATGGGACAAATCGAATAAACTCCTTAACATTCCACAAATGTTAAATCTAAAAAATCACATTGACCTAATAACATTTTTTCCCAGAGTTGTTTGTCTTCTCTGCGTAATGAAATCTCTAAACCTTTACTGTACCATTGTCACCCAACATCTGCAGTGCCATCAACAATTGTGAAAAGGCAAATCTAGGGCACTGTGGTAGCCTAATTATCATTAGCCATTCATTCTATTCATCCTGTCCCATCCCACACGCATTCTCACAGTACATACCCAAGCATTCACCACCCTTTGACTGTCCCCAGGCAATCTACACCTGCAGAGTCCCCAAGCCGTGGACAGCTGGATTCCCACATATTACCCATAAAAGACACACATTTGTTTCCATTTGTAACGCCATCCCTCAAACAGATTGTAAATCCCGATAACCAGCCGAGCGCTGTCACTGGCTTAGAGTGCGGCTTTGGACCGCCCCATCAATACAAACGCAGCTGTCTCATTGGCTCGCCGCCTTCAAACCGGACGATTCGGCCCCGCCCCTGACGTCTACTTTCTTATAAAGCCGGAGAGGTTCGCCCATGTGGATGTTGCGAACTGTCAACATCGCGTTGCTATCAACTCAGAGAGGAGGAAAAGCCTGATTGCTTGATTGTTATTTTTTGTTTGTCACCCATCTTTGGAAGCTACACCAATCAAGATGAAGGTTGTCGGATCTACCTGTGCCTTGAAGAGCAAGGTCGGCGGCGAGGACGTAGTGCGCTGCCTGTCCGATCAGAGCCTGGCCATCTCCAAGTGCAAGATCCCGCTGCTGGATGAGCAGATGAGCGTATTCCTCCAGGACATGAACAGCTGCTACAGCAAGCTGAAGGAGCTCGTTCCCACTCTGCCCACCAACAAGAAGGCCAGCAAAGTGGAGATCTTGCAGCACGTCATCGACTACATCTGGGACCTGCAGGTAGAGCTGGACGAGCCGGAGAAGAGCCGTCAGCACGCCGTCAGCAGCGTGCCCCGCACGCCGCTCACCACCCTGAACGCGGAGCTTGCCAGCATCTCAGTGGAGGTAAATATCACGTCGCACACGCTGAATGAATCTGCGAGTGCACCAGCGTCTCGCAGAGCTGCATGCACCCGCGTACCAACCCATATTTTGGTGCCAGTACGCGTGCGCAAAGCTCCAAAGTCCGTGCGTAAAAGCTCCCATTTGCGCACTGATTATAACCAGTTATAACAGATGTACTAATCAACCCACATTTTTTTCTCTCTCCCCGCAGAACGGATGCTCGGATGACAGGATTATGTGCCGTTAAGAGCTCGGGGAGCATCGCCCCATCACCCCACAAGCTTAACACAGCGAAGACGTGAACAAGGCTACGTTGATGTGACTCCTTTAAAACCGCATCAATAAATCCAACCTTGAACTGTGTAGGGACGTTCCAAACTCCCAAATGCTAGATAAAATCAGATTTGTGTGGACATCCTGCAGCGACCAGGCTCTCGACAGATGGAGGGCCCTGAGATGGAGAGGCAGAAGAGCAGCCAAGCAGCAGCGGTGTCCCGGACACAGACTGGGTTAGCCCGGGGACCAAGACAAGATCAGTGCAACCGGCAACGCTTGTTGCTCGCAGAGTTTCTAAAGAAAGCTAAAAGTTACTGCTCTTTGTATCTTGTGTAAATCATGTAGAAGATTCAACGTTTTTGTAAAAGATAAAAAAATGTAATTTCTCAGATTCCTGAGCGACACACTGTATTGTATATTACAATGCCACATTATGTGAAGATATTGTTTTCTTACAATGTACATTATTTGGTGTTTTTATTAAAACGAGACAATTATTTTTGAACAACACCCCTCTCTTGTGTCACCGTGTCTGTGTATGGGGCGAGTATCTGAATAACACCTGGTTGGAGGTGTCATTGCTGAAATCTCTGCTGTGAAAAATAACACGGGGGTGATCAGGCCGTGGATGTGGCCTTTAAAGTCTCACTGGCATTATAACTCATCAACACTTTTATCTAAGAAACTCTAAACTGGTTGTCACACCTACAAGGAGCTGTTAAATCCTTCAGGGAACAAAACCAAAGCTGGTGGTGAACATAATGGTTAAGACTGATAAAAGTGCCTCCCTGTGAGCCATTAACATATCACATTACATACTTTAAATCCACACACTTAAAAGATCTTGGCACATGCGGGCAAGAGTCTGACATAAACTTTAAATTAAAACCACGCACTGAGCTGAAGATGATTTCTTTTTTTATTTTCTACACGTGTTAAACAACTTCACTGACAAAGATAAAGCGAGTTAGAAAAGGAAATCAAATAAACACAACTGAAGGTTATCCCACTCCATAAAACACGCGTTTAAACCTGCTGTTTCACTATGTCATGGTGGAAATCAGTTTCTTTTTCGGGAAAAAAAAAAACAAAAAAACTAGTAGTCCGCCGGCACCGCAGGGGTTAAAATGGCTTTTGGCGAGGCGATTCGTTATAAGATTTATTCTGTCTCCCTGGTGCAATGTTTTTCCCATTTCCCTGCGGTGCGATGCGCACAGCTGCAGCCCCGGCGTGGCCAGTGTGTGATTGTGTTTGTGTGATAGCTTTGTGCCAAGGGCAGGGGAGGGCGGCGGGGCCCAGACTGAGCGGCGCCTCGGCACACCTGGGGAAGTTCAGGTTAAATAGCTCCACATTCCTCAACACACAGCTGATTGAAACATTAACAAACAGTAATCCACGGGCCAGGCCGCAGATGGGCCGGGAACCACGCCAACACAGAGAAGCAGAGAGAGAGAGAGAGAGAGAGCTGCTGGGTAGAGATTCCCACAGTGCAGTCATATGCCATAAGTTTGCTATGTATACTTTTAAAAAGTAATAAAATAAAGACACTTTTTGAGCTTTTCAGGAGTTTAATAGAATTATTTAACACAGATTTACTTCATGGTTTTTCTTCATCATGTGTGCAATTTCTTCTTTACCTGTGAAACTCTTCATCACATAGAACCATCTATACTTCAGATACACATGCATAACATGAATAAGCAATAAACACAATGAAAACCGTCCTATTGTGGTCTCTGTAATAAGTCTGCACTCTTTTTTTATTTAAATATTTAAATCCAATCAGGACTGCGTGGCGGATTTTTGCCTCAACCGTTATTATTATTATTATTATTATTATTATTTTAATCCCTGTGCCAAGAAACGTAAATCAACCTCACGTCCCCTCCTTCGACTCTCGCTCTGGTGGTTGGCGCCCTCTGGCGAGCATAAAATGAATTGTAAAAGTAAAGATTTCATTACCCGCTTGTGCGTTGCAGTGGAGAACAACACCGCCCTCTTCTGCTAAACAGTGACATTACAACACCACATAAGCAGACTGCTGTAGTTGTCATAACTGTACTTTACTCGAGTATTTCTTTACTTCAGAATTACAGTTTGCTTTGGGTCTGTTACTTAGCAGATTTAATTTAATTGAAGTGCAGACTTTCAGCTTTTATTCTACTTTATTTGACTAAAGAATTGCATTCTCTTTTGGAATTACAGTCATTTCTATACCTAGTCCCCCATTTTCAGAGGCTCAAAAGTAATGGGAAACTAACATAACTTTAAATGTAAGGATTGTTTGTAACACTTGCATGAAAATCCTTGCAGTCAATGACTGCCTGAAGTCTAGAATCTACAGACATCATAAAATTCTGATGCTCTGCCAGGCCTACACTGCCACCGCCTTCAGTTGCTGCTTGTTTGTGGGTCTCTCTGCCTTCAGTTTCATCTTCAGTGACTGAAAAGCTGCACTACTGGGTTGAGATCAGGTGACTGACGGCCAGTTGAAGTCAAGTGAAGTGGTCGTTTACTGTCATTTCAAGCATGTACAGGTACTGATTGAAACAAGTATATTGTTCCTCCATGACCAGGGTGCCACATACATAACAAAGAGACACAGAGGACAGTGCAAACAGAAAAAAAAAAACAACTCAACAGTGGACATTTAAATACAGTGAAAGCAAAAAGACAGTTACAAAGTAGCACTGACTATTATGCCATCTCGGCGAGATAAATTGTGAAGGTAATGAAATATTATGACATATGAGGAAAATAATATTACACGGAGGGAGGTTAGCCAACTGTCGGAGTTGCAGAAAGGTGCAATGAAGAAGGTGCCTAAGTAAGCCTAAGTACAGCAAGCTGTCCATACCTGAGGCCTTGGAAACTGCCAAGCAAAGACTCACAGCCTTGGCCAGTCGCTTGAAGAAGTATACCAGAGAGATAGAAGGCAGGAGAATAAACCAGCTGTTCTCCACAGAACCATCAAAGGTATGCTCTCAGTGGCAGGGGAACAATATGAGAACAGCACCGCCAAGGCTGGAAACGGAGCAATACTGGAAGAGCACATGGGAGAAGGACACAACCCATAACAGCAATGCTCAGTGGCTAGTGGATCTAAGAACAGACCACAGCAACCTCCCTGAACAGGGTCCAGTAACCATCACAGTGGCAGATATCCAAGAAAGGGTCTCCAGTGTGAAGAGTTGGACAGCATCGGGCCCTGACATGGTTCACACCTACTGGCTGAAGAAGCTGACTGCACTCAACGAGCGTCTGGCAGCACAAATGAACCAGCTGCTAGTTAATGAGAGACACCCGGAATGGCTAGCCAAAGG
>VUQH01003135.1:6385-17244 GCA_015106775.1 Etroplus canarensis
TGAAAATTGCAGCCTCGGTCTGCTGTTCTCGCAGACAGGAGTGGTACCTGGTGGGGTGTTCTGCTGCTGTGGCCCACGTGATTCAAGGTCTGACATGTTGTGCATTCAAAGATGCTCTTCTGCATTCCTTTGTCGCCCCATCTGCCAGATCATCAATGCAGATGGAGCAACTCCTTGAGGAGAATACAAGGGTGAATCTGAGGGAGGAAGATTAGTTTTAATGAGCTTATAGTTTAATGCTTGCTTTGGGAAAACGTGTTATAAATATTCTAAAAAAAACCCCCATTTCTTATGAATTATTGTTCCAGAAGTTCAAATATGCAAATTTCCTTCCAGGTTAATCAAAAAAAAAAATCCCATGTTTTTCTCTTAAATTTGGCCCTTTTTTCCTGGGAATTCTACCCCTAGTTGCCTAGCTTGCTTATTTATTTGTTTGTTTGCTTATTTGTAATTTTAGTGGGCCTAATAGCCATCATACATATTAGCTCATTGCATGATGTAACATTACTTCTTATATGGTTGCACAAGATCAAAAGAAAAAGGCGTGTTTAGAGAAACGTGTGAGGCGCTGACACGTGTTTCTTCTGCTCAGTATCAGCCACGTGTTTCCTGTTTACAGTAGCACAGTTTGTGGAGCCATCAAACAAACCAGTTTGACTTTCTGCTCGGTTTTGCGCAACAAACCACCTGCCTCGTGCCGCCCGTGTGACGTCACGTACAGGTGAGCCTGCATCTTTCCGGAGAGCTTGAGGCAGCTGCTTTCTCCCAGCCTGCGCAGCTCAGGTAAGAAAGCTTTAATGAAGAAGTTTTCTAACTAAGTTTGTAGTAACTAGTAACTAAGTTTTTGGGTAACTACTGACAACCAACAAAATGCCTCATGTTTCTGCAGCCTGCAGATTAATCCGCATAGGTGATTTGGCAAAGGTTTTTACTCCGGATGCCTTTTCTGACGCAACCCTCCATGGTGTTCCAACCTGGAATTGAACCAGTGACTTTTTGCTTCTAAGACAAATGCGTAGACCGCCACACCACGCAAACACCCTCCATTTTTGGTTTTTCATCCTAAATGAGACTTCACGGAGTTTTACAGCTTGTCTTTTATTATCAGCCTGAATCCCCATGATTCAAATATGTTTTATTATTCTTACACAGTGCCGAGTGACCCCCATTGTGTAGAGGGTTACACATGCACCTCATTAGTGAAAGGCTCCTGGTTCGATTCCAGGTGGAGACACAGGCCCCCCCCTCACCATGGAGGGCTGCTTCAGGAAATGCATCCGGCGTAAAACCTCTGCTAAATGATCAAATGCGGACTGATCCGCTGCGGCAACCCCTTGGGGAAAATGCAAGGGAGCAGCCGAAAGGTACATTATTGTTACATAGTGCTGAATTGATGCAGCAGTTGTGTCCCACAGGGAGCTGTTATGTGAAACCAGAAGAACAGGTGTGGCAACTTGTTATGCTGTGAAAAGATTCAAAGAAAAACAATGAGCATTCCAAAGATGGAGAGATTACTTTCTTTTTTTTTTTGTTTTCATAAACCTGTGACCTTCAGGTCAACAACAATAAAAGCAAAAAATGAAAATATTGGCAAGCATGCAAATGTCACACATCAATTCCCTTCATGTATTAAATATGCAGGCTACTATGGGGTTTTGGTAGGAAGCAGGAATATAAGTAATGATTTTTTTTTGGTTGCTGTCCCCTGTGGTGTAGTGGTTTACACATTTACCTTATAAGCAAAAGGTCACTGGTTTGGTTCCAGGTAGGGAACCAAGCCCCTCTCACCATGGAAGGTTGCATCTGGTGTAAAATCTCTGCCAAATTACCCATGCAGATTAATCTGCTTGGAGAAATACAAGGGAACAGCTGAAAGTACATTGTGAGTTTTTGGTTTTGTAACCCTTCAAGTTAAACGCTTATAAACGTACTTTTTGCAAAAATAAACAAAATTTGGTGCCTAAAAATAGCTTTCTATTAACTGATTTTTAAACAATCAACAGAATGTGAAGAAGCAGTCATGATGCAAAGATACCAACTGAACTTGAAATAGAGCTAGGCTGTACCTTCATGTAATGCCACTTTGACCCACAAGATGGTGCTTTCAGTGTCAGTGTAGCCAGTGTAGCTTCCAATCTGCCCTGAAGCCAACATGAGACATTCAACATTATTCAAGCTAATTCTGGCTCAATATTTGCACACAATTCACATTACAGTCTGATTTAGCTAGCTAGAAGAGCACAGACTACAGATTTTTATTTATTTTAACGAACATGGAAATATTAGCCCATAAGAACCCAGACCCATTTTTACTTGGAGACTTCAAAAGTTAAAGTCAAGCATAAAACTTTATAAAGAAGATTGTAGAACATTTAAAGTGTTTATTACACATGTGTCACCATAGTTTCTCATGGGTAACATTTTTTTATACAGTAAATAACTAAAAATATAACAGTCAACACCAGACAATTATGAATAAAATGACTAACGTTCACCTCCAGCATTGGTTTGATCCTCAGTTAATGTTTTGCCCTCCACAGTTGAAGAAGTCCATCAAAATGAAAGCTGAAAAAATAAGAGCAAGTTAGAAATATATCAGTTAATTCCACCAAGTTGAGATCTTTCAAACACTAACAACAACTAGATGTGATGCCTTTCAGCCACAAACTACAATATCTAACAGCACTAGTGAGTTTGGACCATTTTTAAGGGTCCTCAAGCACCCCTAAAAATACCAATTGTAAAATGTACCTTCAGCCGCTCCCTTGTATTCCCCCCAAGGGGTCGCCACTGCGGATTGATCCGCATCGGTAATTTGGCAGAGCTTTTATGCTGGATGCCCTTACTGACACAACCCTCAATGGTGAGAGGGGCTTGTGTCCCCACCTGGAATCGAACCAGGAACCTTTTGCTTGTGAGGTGCATGTCTAAGCCACTACACATAACTGTAATAGCAGAAATAATAATGCATTTTAAATACTATCAAAGATTGCCTTTTAATGTCATATTATTATTACACAATATAGTGCACATAGGTAAATCCAGTTGCATGGACTTTACAATAGCATTTTTTACACGACTCATTCTAAACACTGAGATAAAAGACTACAGATCTGCTCTTTGCTCAGGGGTACCCAATGCACTGTGTTGAGTCTGCACTATAAAGGCAGCATTTGTATGAACTCCAACACTTTAATGTAAAAACAAATCTCTTACCACTTTGCCAACCTGATTTCTCAGTGTGTATTGAAAGATGCTACTTTAATTGCTCGATGAATTGATGAACTGCACCCCATGTGGTTCAGAGACTGAAACAGTGTTGTGCACGTTTCTCCTTGCATCTGCTTTGCAACAAACTGATATTTAACTTTGGAAAATTCTGGGCATCATCGAGTCTTTGCCTCAGGTTTCCTTAACTAACTAAAGGGTCCACACTTGAACAGTTGTATTTTATTCAAATCTGTAATTATTCATTTTGAATTCATCTTAGACACCACAATAGACCATGCAGCTAATTAGGTTGCTTTTAAAGAAACACTAATGTGTACCTAATTGAAGAGGTGAAAAATACTAAACAAGTTTGCAAACGGCATATTCCATTATTAATTTTACTAAAGTAATTAATTAAGTATTATTTTTTTATTAATATTAATTCTTTGAGATTAAAAATCATTATGTAAGCAGTTAAATTAGTAGTGTCCTTGTAGTGTACTGGTTTACACGTTCACCTTACCAGCTAGAGGTTCCTGGTTCAATTCCAGGTGGGGACACAAATCCCCCTCACCATGAAGGGTTGTGTCAGGAAAGGCCCCCAGCTTAAAACTTCTGCTAAATTACCAATGCGGATTAATCCTAAACCTAAATGATGCTGTACAAACAGTGGTTTGTGAGGTAAAGTACACA
Organism: Etroplus canarensis; assembly: GCA_015106775.1. Lineage (NCBI taxonomy): Eukaryota > Metazoa > Chordata > Actinopteri > Cichliformes > Cichlidae > Etroplus > Etroplus canarensis. The sequence continues at coordinate 10,289 of VUQH01003135.1, forward strand.
GTTGTAATCCAGTTCAAATTCCGGGTCTGAGGTGAACTTGAAAAACATGCTGATGTGCTGAAGAGGTCTGATTTTCCCTCATGACTGCATTACTAATAATAAAGGATTTTGTTTCTTAAACAAAACTTGGTGAAGAACATGAAATCCTTGGAGCATTCCAGATTCATTTTATTTTTGTCTTTTTGTAGATTTGGGTATTGTTAACTACTTATTAGGAATAAAAGTAGACACTAAAGTGATATTTGTCTCGTACATATGAATTTTTGCCAATTTAAACATGTTTTCCCTTTGAGATCCAGAAGTGCCTTCCTTATTTTAGTTAGAGAGCTGAAATTAAATGGCAACCTTCTGCTCCTCTGGGGGTGTATACCTACAAAGTTTGGTGAAGCTTCTCGAAACCTCTAAGGAGTTATTGTGATAAATCTCTACAGCAGATGTGGTGGACATGGTGGCGGTGTGACCAGATGAAAAAAATATCTCCTGATTTTCACCTGGGAGGTATAATTACCATAAAAATATGGCATAATTTTTTTAAAAGTAAAATTACAAATAACTTTCAGAACGGTTTGCATCCATAACAGATTCACACAAGGCCTGCCCGGTTTAAGATTGTTACATGTAGTCGTTGGTCACATACAGTCTATTTTCTAAAAAAGATCCTATTCAGCTATAGATCCAAAGATGCTGCATATCTTACAAAAACCTAGGGCACAGTTGAAGGACACGTTTCTCTCATTTGGTGGGTGTGTCAGACATATTACCCAATCATCACTTATCTGTGACACAATGGATGAGCTGCTGTAGGTGCACAAATCTTTTCTTGTGTCATCTCATCTCCTGAAGGAACCATGTCTACCATCTACTTTCTCCTCCTCCTGGTCCCTGTGATCTCGGCTCAGACTTTTCAGTGGGGAGCCTGTCCTACTCCAAAGGTGCAGTCCAACTTCACCCTTCAACTGGTGAGTACAGACAGAAACATACACTATATGCATAAACAATAAACAAAGAGCTGTATAGAACTAATGGCTTGTCTTTGTTTACAGTACCTGGGTACGTGGTATGAGATTGAGAAGCTGCCTGCTTCCTTTGCAAGAGGACAGTGCATTCAGGCAAACTATTCCATGAAGGAAGACGGGACCATCCGAGTGTTGAACTCTCAGGTCGAGTAAGTAGTGAGGTGATCAGACTGATTGACTGATTGATTACTGGATTGTACACTTAGAGTTTACAGCTTGTGATTTGCAGTCTGCATTTTTTCTTTAACTTCAGTTTCTCTCTCCGTCTTCTGCTAAATAGATTGAGAGAACTGATGTAAAGCAGGGGCCAGGAGCCAGTTAGCTAAAGACTGTAAACAAATGAAACAAACAATATGGTTCTGTCAAGAGGTGAAAAACAATTTAAGACACTTTACTGTCAGTAACTGGGTTGCTTTTTTGTATTGACATTAGTGTAAAATATACTCAGATGACTACAGACATAATACTCAGGGGAAGGGGAGCAATGGTAATAATAATAATAATAATAATACAGTATATTATTACTTTGATACAAGTAAAAGTACAGAAGTATTGGAATTGCCATATATGTGATGAAGCAAAAAAAAAGTTTAAGTACTCATTATGTGTGTTGATTGTATGTTTGGATTATAATTGTTGATCTTTGGTGATCCATGAATGGATGGATGAATCCTGAAAAAAATATTGATCTGTAGCATCACATCATAGGTATCATATTTTGTATTTTACTGAGAATCTGTCAGGTGCTAAGCTTGATCACTACTTATTGCTCCTGGCAGGGTATCAGTCTTAGCATCTTGTTGACAGCAAAGCACAGCCACCCAGCGACAATGACAGGTGTTTTTATTCTGCTGGGTGCAGCCTCAACTTTTATTTGTAGCGAGGTTTTGCTTGACTTGTTCTGGGTGTGGACTGAGAATACACATGAGCATTTGTTCTGATATATTGTATGAGGCGATTAAAAACAAAAAAACGGTGATTAGGCTTATGTTGACTCTGAACTGCTGACTTAAGGCTCGGTGGTGGCACAGCTCACGTGGAATTTGCCTGTTATGACACAGGCCATTTATGCAGAATTAAAACCACTATGGGAGGTGATAGAAAAGTGATTTTGTCTTTCTGATTACTAGAATTGGTTGAATTAATGACTAACTTGTGTGTGTCAGGGATGGCAGAAGGACATTTGCAGAAGGGACTGCCATAGTTCCAGACCTAGAAGAACCGGCCAAACTTGGAGTCACCTTCTCATACTGTAAGTATTTTTCCCCTTTAATAATATATCTCCTCTTATATATCTCCTCTTATATAATCCTCTTCCACTACCTGATCTAAATCACCACTAGGTGGTAAACAGCTGACAGCTCATCTCCTTCCTTCCACTCTTCACCTGAGGGTCCCAGACAAAATATCACAGATTTAATTAGAAAACTGACCTGCAGTGTAGGGTGACACATTTCCAGGTGGACTTATATGCACATACTTATGCCCCAAAATAGTGTTTGTCATGCACAATTTGTTATAAGCACAGAAAACTAAACACAAAACAGCACTTGGGGTCCAGAATGGGCAGGCCATTCCTTCCAATCATACCTCCTCTAGTTTTCAAAGTCACTCTTCATGTAAGCATTTTCCAAACTGCTGTTCAGTGCACAAGTGCAAATAGGCAGAGCCTGTTTCCCAACCCAAAGGAGCAGGAAAGCAATCCTCTCATCCACAGGGAAAAATTCCAATCCTCATGAACCAAACCACAGGGATACAAGTACACACACACACACACACACACACGCTTGCCACCTGTCACCTAGGACAAGTCCATAATGCCCCTCCTCAGGACATTTGTTCCAGAATGCCTTGGATTGAGCCCAACTGTATATAGACCACCAAGGCCTCCATCTTTGATCACCAGCCAGTCCACAAAGAAGCAGACCACTGCAGCTCCTCCCATATGAGGCGACACTTCTGTGCTGAAGCCTGGCCGCTGGGTGCTCACATTGGTGGGGGCTGGTTATCCCTTGTCCAGGCGAGGTGGCTGGAATCTTTGATTTCATCAACATAAGGGTTTTTGAGTTGCACCCAGTCTGGTCTCTCACCCACGCCAATTTGCCTATTGTAAACAAGTCGAATTTGCCAATTTGTTATCGTCTTAATTTTCTTTCTGTGTCTGTGATCTTTTTTCACAGTTACACCCTATGGCCCATATTGGGTTCTGTCAACTGACTACACCAACGACACCGTTGTGTACTCCTGCACAAGCATCCTGCGCATATTCCATTTCTACTATGCCTGGATTCTTGCACGGTCACCCTCCCTGCCTGCAGAGATGGTGCATCATGCCAAACAGGTGCTGATCGATGAAGGGATCGACATTTCCCGGATGACTCCTACATATCAGAAATGCTGGAATGAATAAGAGCTGACACTCATTAAAGAAGTTGTAAAATGTTCCCTCAAATCACAGTTTAGCAGTTACACTGTTGTTGTCATTTTTTTTGCATTACTTTATTTTTTTTTTTTACATTTTCTTCAGAGTTTGAGTTGAGCTCATTTAGAAATACAATATATTGTAACCATTCTCGCAAACAAATCACCTTTGATCCAAACAGGTATCATCTTCATGTTGCTGCTTCTCAAAGCAAAATGCTGTAAAACAATATGAAACATTTAAAATTACTTGTAAAGTGGGTTTTAGATTTTAACCCTGTATTATCTTCTTAGAATTTTATAGAGATAGGGACCTATATCAGCAAAAGGTGGTTACTTAGGGTATTAAATATTCACTGAACAAAGCAACATCAGCATACTACATTTTTTTTCATAGTCTAAGCATGTATTGTTTATCATTTGCAATAATCAATAAAGCAAGCTGTTCTTGGTAATGAAAAAACTTCATTCATTAAATAGTTGTTTGGTCTCTCTCCATTTTAGCTGACATTAATCTGGTAAACAAGCTCCTCTCACTATGGAGGGTTGCATCAGGAAGGGCATCTGGCGTAAAATATCTGCCAAGTTACCAGTGTGGATTAATCCGCTGTGGTGACCCCTTGGGGTGAATACAAGGGAGCAGCCGAAGGTACATTTTTTACAATCAGGTAAAGATATAGTCCTCACTCAGTGAAATTAGAGGAGGGATGCTTTATTTTTTAGATAAGAAATAGAATATCTCCTTCTCCTCATCAGGGATCATCTGCCTCCATTTCACCCTATCCCCTGTTTCCTCTTCTGTAAAACCGACCCTCTTCATGTCCTCTTTTCCTACATCCATAAACCTCCTCTGTGGTCCTCCTCTTTTTTCAGTTCAACATGTCTAAACCATTTCAACCTTGTCTCTCTGACTTTATCTCCAAATCCCTCAACCAGAGCTGTCCCTCTGATGTACTCATTTCTAATCCCTTCCATCCTGGTCACTCCCAGCAAAAATCTCAGGGTTCATATTTGCCATCTCCTTTTCTGACTACTGTCTTTTTTGTCAGTGCCACTGCCTCCAATCCATACATCATACCAAGTCTTGTTACAGTCTTGTAAACCTTCCCTTTCACTCTTGCTGCTATCATTCTGTCACAAAACAGCCTTTAAGGAGAAGATGTCAACTTTCAGTAGTTAAAAAACACCTAATTAAGTTTTAAAAAACCAGCTGCATATATTTATATTATATAATGTGCACAAATAACACATAATTCAAAGAAATCAAACCAAACAATATTATGACAGAGAAGCAAAATCAGAGCTCAGATTTGAAGGTTGTATAATTGGCAGCAAATCATTTTCATTAGTCTGAATCTTTAGTGATTTTCTCAATTTCTCTGCACTTGATTTTTCCATAAACATTCCAAAAAAAAAAAAAGAAAAAAACGGTGGAGAGTTTTACTTCTGTAACTTCTCTCATTCTTAGGTGAGGTCAATGGCTTCAGACGTTTGACAGTTCAAAGAAATCCAATCAAACAATATAATGACAGAGAAGCAAAATCAGAGCTCAGTTCTGAGATGAGCGCCGTATTAACACTGAGGAGCCTGAATGAATGAAGATATTCATCCCTTATCACAGAGACGGCCTTTTCACGGTGTGGGAGTGTGCCTATGATGGCAGCTAAATGATATAACCTATAGACAAACGTGTACTTTTCCATTTTTAGACTGTATAGCAAAGGTTTGTCTGGAGGGCTAAAACACTTTCTACCAGCATCAGACCTCCACCTGACATCTGTGCACAGCTCAGGTTAGAAAGCTTTAATTACTTTTATTAATGGGGAATACAGAACTGTACTGTGAAGATGGTTTATTTCCCTGTGGTATCCATATCCATTTATTTATTTATTTTTAACACTTGCCTATTTTCTGCATTTGTCCTAGATAGGATTTCACTAACAGATAGCTTTTTCTTTAATATCAGCTTCAAACTCCTTTTGAAATATTTTGACTATTGTGAAATAGTGCTGAACAGAAGCAGTAGGTGTTTTCCTGGAAGTTATGTAATACCAGAAGAAGAGGTGTGGCAGCATGTGATGTTTTTGGAAAGTTACAAAAGGAAATCAGAGCAGCCTACAGAGATACGAACCTTTGCTGCCACAGGTGATTATTGAGCCACCGCCACATCAGTAGCCAACTGGTTCCCAGCCATTCACTGTCGCACTGAGCCACTGCCGCCCCCAAGAATAAGAAAAAGAATATTATAAATAACAATTCACCACCATAACATGCATCCAACTGTAAAGTTAGTACAGGCACACAGTGCAAAGTCTCTTGCAGTCAGAAATGCAAATACTAATATGACGGTATCCTGTTTGCTTTTCCTAGGAAAAAAGAATTATCATATCTCTCAGGAACAAAAGGTACAGATACACCAGAACTTTAAGGCAGAGAACAATGGTGAACATTTCTGCATTATCTGAGACCTCTGTGTGATTATACCTCTGAAATACTCATTCTGTGCCCTGATCATGTGAAGAGAGTGTGCAGTGGGAGATTTTGTACATGGGCTGTGGGCTGCCCAACCAATTAGAAGTTGGAAATAGTAATTTTGTTTTGTTGTAATATATAGGGGCTGAATAAAAACACAAATATTTTTCTTAACTTTTGATTTGATATATCAAAAGCCCGCCTGTCACCTTCAGATGTTTGTCAAATAAATCAAATCAAACTGCATAATGATACTGTACTAAGTAAATAAAGTCTTAATTCTGATATGTGCACTGCATGGGCACATGTTGCCTGAAAGATATTCATTCCTTATCAAAGTGACAGCATTTTCATAATGTGGGAATGTGTACACAACATGTGCTGCATGACTCAGGAAGTCTGAGTGATGTAACCTGAAGGCTTACCTGTGTTTTTCCATGGAGTTTAAATAAAAGGCTTGTTTGGTAAGCTCAGATCTCTACCTAACCTCTGTACACAGCTCAGGTAAAAATGCTTTAATAATTCAAGTCAAAGAGAAATTTAATAAACTGCAGTGTAATCTTCTTCTTCTTCTTCTTCTTCTTCTTCTTCTTCTTCTTCTTTCGGCTGTTCCCGTTAGGGGTCGCCACAGTGGATCATCTGCCTCCATCTCATCCTATCCCTTGCATCCTCTTCTCTCACACCAACCCTCTGCATGTCCTCTTTCACTACATCCATGAATCTTCTCTGTGGTCTTCCTCTTCTCCTCCTGCCTGCCAGCTCCATCTTCAACATCCTTTGTCCAATATATCCACTATCCCTCCTCTGAACATGTCCAAACCATCTCAGCCTTGCCTCTCTGACTTTGTCTCCAAACTTCTCAACATGAGCTGTCCCTCTGATGTACTCATTTCTAATCCTGTCCATCCTGAGAATGTCGTCCAAATAAACAAAAACAAACTTGTTTAACCAGTCTCTTAGTACATCATTGATTAAAGCTTGAAAAACAGCAGGTGCATTTGTGAGGCCGAAAGGCATAACCAAATACTCAAAATGTCCGATGGGGGT